>RHLP01000388.1:0-93441 GCA_003719405.1 Aspergillus incahuasiensis
GGGTGAGGGGAACAGGGGCATTACCGCCGATTTCCGGAGACGTTCATGCGGGGCTGGGCTCGTTACGAGGGCGCAGGCGAAAAAATATAGGGGGAATGCTTGCGGCATCAGGAGAGTCTCGCGATCAGCCTTGACTCTTGCGTCAGGTCAGCTACGTGGGCTGTTCCAGCAAGATCAGTCATTCTCTAGGCAAGCGCCAAGGCAGATCAAGGAGGCTTGGTAGCTCGGTTAATTAACATTTAGTCGCGGGCCGTAGCCAAGCAGACAAATTACCCGATTTGCAATTACTTCGTCAGCCAGCATTACGCATTATCTCATGGATACGATAATGATGATCAATAGCTGTCTTGACGTGGAGGCGCCACACCACAGCTCAGCGGCTGGCGAACTCCGTGGAGCGTATCTCGGATGTAAGATAAGGTAAAGGCCGGTACCGTAAGGAGGACCTTGCAAGCCAAGCGAGCTAAGGTCGATCCTGGGGCTGTAGTATACAGAAAAGGGCAAAAAAGCAACAAAGAGTCATATGACCCTCCCTGTCTTGTACAACCCGCTCACTGGATGGCAGCGCCGAACGGCTATCCGCGGATTCGGATACGTACTGTGCTTCGTCCGCCATCGGTAAGAGCTAAGAAAGGGGGCTTGGTGAGTATGCTGCGTTTCTCGCCTGGATGCATTCGCAATCAAGCCATCGGCGCATTATTATTGCTTTTTCAAAGATTGACTTGGTCGCAGGAGGTCCAGCACTGTGTTCGCATGGGAGCCTGTGATTGGTGCATACGGTGGCCATCGGTGTATCATCTAGGCAAAGTCGGTGCAGATTAAGTTGGCTGCAGGCAGATAAGCTAAAAGTTGAGATGAGATATGGGGTTCCTGCCCCGCCTGACCTTGCCACACTCCTTGCCTCCGGGGGAGCTCGTCCGGACTCATAGCACCCACCAAGGAGGGTCCCAGGTTGTTGGTGCTACAGAGCAGAATAATTTATTCTTCACACAAAATGTCAGTGTCACCGAGTCCAAGATTACGTGCGCACTGTGTCGGTATTTTTTACTGTCTTTCCTACGAGAATAGTAATCAGGGGGCAAACTTTGGACTATCATTGCTTGGCTGTGAGACAAGAGCTGCACTTTATCAGATCATCCATTGCACGGAGCTTGGCAAGTATCAACTTGTCTCTTGGCAACTATCCTCCAGCGCCCTCGCTTCCTCTCCTGCGGCCCCTCCAATTCCCCGGGCCAACAGGCCGTAGTGGTATCATAGCAGTTATGGACAAATGGTGTAGTAATGGCCCAACAAGAATGGAAAACAAGACTTGACAATCAAAGCATTTCCACCAAATACTTCAGAGATGACGATATCGTGTCCAGCGCGATCCGAGACTCCACGGTGGAGGGTATCGCTAGGCTTCAAATTCAGACACTTGGGCTGGGGGCCCTGGGGTGGTCGTAGCCCAAAAAGAGGAATCCTGCGGGAAGCCGGGCAGCAGCACCCCGGCTGAGTTGGGTGGTGCTAGAGGTGGATGAGGAGCTGCCAGAGCGCTCACGAACCGAAGAGACATTTGTGTCGGTCTGCTCGCTGGTAGCAGCCAGAGGAGCGGACTGAATAGGAGCCAGAACGAGGAATTTGGAGGTAGGAGTGTAAGTGTACATTGTGTTCGGTTATTTGCGGATAAGTTGCAAGAAGTACTTGGATCTGAGAAGGAGACTTGAGTGTTCAGGCTAGTAGAGGATTGTTTTTCTCGAGAGTAGCCTTGAGAGTGTTGATGAAGAAGGATTCCAGTCGGTCGGATTCGCCCTCTTTATACATGTGACGGAAACAGCCAAGAGTCGTCAGGCTCATGAGGGGTCACCGAGAGCTGTCGATCAAAAGCACGGAATCTATCGCCCTCGGTCAAGCATGGCTTTGCTTATCCCACGCCCAAGGGTGGAGCGATGGCCAAACATGCTGTATTCCGTATTTCACATGTCTAGACCGGTATTATTAGGATACCAGAGGGTTCACATATGTCATTCTCCGCACCCCCTTGTTCCAATCCCAGGCTTGGCTTTTGAGATCCGCTTTCCACCCCAAAGGAAAAACCCCACCAGGCCGGGGCGCAAGGGTGCTGACGCTGTACAGTGTATCGGTTTGTGCAGGCCTGGTGTTGCTTCCGCATTGCCATTGGATATCGGCGCCGGTGATTATTGCTTGTCCTGTGAGATCATATCACCCCCAACGCCGGGGCCCACGCGCTCCCGGCACCTTGCCTCGGATGATCAGCAACCAGGAGGTGCAGCCAAGAAACGTGCCCTGACTATTGATCTGGATTGAGCGTTCGAACGCGGGGGCGATATCCGCTGAAGAGAGCTTGGTGTAACCCCTACACGCTCTGGACTCCCTTTTTCGCATTCTTCTGTCCGTCGTTGCGGCCACATGACCCCGGCCTATTGTTTGGTCGTCGCTTGGCTGCAGGCTATCTTGCATCTTCGTCATGGACCAATCTTATTTTCGAGACCATGCGTGCAACGCAGTGGATTAGCCAGGGGTGATTGGGTAGGTTATGTAAGTAAGACGTAGATAAGCGCGGTCAAGGGGTTCGCGCGTGTCTAAGTCTTCACATCGCTAGCCCAGCAAGAGAGGTTGGGACCCAACCCAAAGGCAGGACATTGCTCTTCGAGCCTTGCGCTTCAGAATGCTGTTTCCCGAGGCGGCGCGCGCAATTGGCAGACGGACAGGTTGCAGAAGGAGAAAAGGAAAGGAAAGACTGACTGATCACTGAACTACAGGAGCAGCCCCCAGATCACGTGCCTTGAGCCTCCTGCGGCCCCAACGCAACCTCGACAAGGCGTTCTCGACAGCTGCAGGCTGCATCTTCGAAGATTCAACGAACACCTATGGATTCTGCTCTCCGATGACTCCCATCCAACGGCGGCTACGCGGTTGCTGTGCCTCCGACGATCAACCTGTCAGTTGTCGCTGTTTTAGCGCCTCGACCCTTCGCCCCGTATCGCCCGGCCACAGGCACTGCGCTCGTCCGCTGTCCGCTGTCGGTGGCGCCGGTGCCACGGAGTAAGCCTTAGTCTTAGGGTATCGCCGGTACCCTGATCCGAGGGATCATTATTCTTCTCGAGAGGACCATCTTTATCGGCTGGCCCCATCGGTTGTGAAGATGACTCGGAAATCCATAGGCCGAGAACGCTCCATTTCCTCACGCACTAAGTTTAGCGAGTATAAACTGTGCCAGGCTGCCAGCATCACACACCAACATGCAGCGCAACCTGGAACCCTCTTGACGTCCATTTACTTATTTCGAGATAGCTCGTCGCTGTGCTTCCTCCCTGGTCAAGGCTGGAGGTTCCAACAGACGCTCCACACCAGAAACGAAATGAAAGGAGAAAGGTGGGGATGTCGATGAGGCTTGCAGGTATCACCAACTGCGTCAAATATTGACTGCTTTATACATTGGTCGGTCTAAAGATTCAACTCCGGACTGCTGTGATGACAATGTGATTCTTGCAGTTTTGTCCCCTTGGCTTTCCGGCGTCTCCCTAAGGGACCGGCATCGCCGCTGGGTCAAGCGGACGGACCCGAAAGCCGCATACGGAGTAGCTCTAGATGTCGATGTGGAACACGGCAACGTCAAGGAACTGCGATTGTACCCCTGACCGGCGCAGGTGGCCCGCAAGCCAAATGTCATCGCAGTGAGCGGCTCTCATGTGGACTGTGTACAGGCATGGGCCATGGGGTCAAGTCCCGGCGGCGGTGCCCTGGAGTTTGATATGACTGTATCAGGAGCGCTGTCTGTATCGTTGCAACATCACCCGCCCTCGGCGAATGCCAAGTTCTCATGACGACGAAGGTATCAGGGCGGGTGTAGGTCACAATAAGAAGTGCCGGCCTGCTGCCTGGCGCTGCGTGATGTTCGTCAGATGCGCAATTTAGGGCAGCACCCGGACTGCGGCATGACTTCGAACAATGTTAGAGCTGTTGGTTCGACGCGCAAACTGATTCGGTAATGAGAGTGTGGCCTCTTCTTATTTCCAAATACTGTCTTCACTAACCCAGGGCTGCCTACGTGACTGGCTCACCCGTGCAGCGCAGAGTCTTGAACATGATGTCAAGCCTCTTACGATGCGGCCTGGGTTTAATGAAGCTTATGAGCTAGGATGCGGGAATCCTGCCGATGACCAGGCCAGTGCTCTTGCCCCCATATACTTGCCAGGGCAAGAATTCCCTGCTTGCACAGACCTCAGAACGGCCTTCGCCTGCACAGATGATCCGCATAACCGGCCAATCTCCCTAGATTTTGAAAAGCCAAATGCAGTAGTCTCGGCGAGCTTCGTCCGCGGATAGAACCATTCGATGAGATGACCCCATCCGGGTGTGATGAACTTTTGAATCACCAACTGCTTCTTGCATATTAGACGTCCAGGTCGCTTGGGGGATAAAGGGGGAAATAGGGCAAGGAAGGAAGACCTTGCATCCGTAGTTACCTTCATTTACCTACCTCACTTACTCACTTCTCTCCGTCCGCGGTCTTGTCCGCGGTGCTTTTCTACTCTTCCCATTTCATTTTTACATTTTTGATTTTTTGATTTATTTTGCCTCTTCTGACTCAGTCTACCACAACCCTCATACCCACTCCTGTTGCTTCTTTTTGTTGTGTTCTATCGAAGGCGTTGTTGCGGCGCAGTCATCGAGCGAGGCCATCTATGCCTTGGGATTGCACCAACTCGGGCGTCTGAACTATTTAAGATCCTTACCACCCGTCGACTCTTCGAACCATCATCAACGTCTAGCTCACCAGCCTTCAAAGCAACACAAAGTCCAATCGCCTCAGCCTCGACCACTATTGTCTCGCGCTTTCATTCCACTATCAAAAAAATAATACTTCACATCGCCATTTATCATCTACACAAAATGTGCTCGCAATATTTCTACAAGTTCGACTGCGGCTGCACCCACCCCGAGGGAGATGTCGTCTATTGCGCCAAGCGAGGCACATCTTGCACGGGCGTGCGCCAGCAGATCCGTGTACGATCAGGCTTCAACTGCCCTCAGCACGGCGGCTAGCGATGGAGGTACCTCGTTCCCCAAGGTGAGTTCGGAACCCCGAAAGCCCAGCAATCAATTCTAAATCCGACCCCAACCCGCGAGACAAAGAAACGACGTGCAGCAGAGTCTAACGAGCGTGCAGGAGTTTCCGAAACGGTAGCTGCAGCCATATCTCCCGCGGCGCAGGACCGAGGGGGATCAGATCGCTTGCTAGGTATTCGGCATCGGCGGTGTCCGGACGAGCAGGCAGCTTTCTACTACGTATCTTGACTGACCGCTTCATGGGCGTCGGGTGTTGTTCTGGAAACTCTGATTGAAGGGGAGGCCTGGGGGAAGGGGCCAGTTATATGCGCCTTCGTTGGTTATGCTGCATCTGTTGCTACGTATCTATGTTTCCTTCGTCGCCTTTCTGGCTTGGTGGTCATTTTCGTTTTGAGTTTCTTTGCAGTCTTTTGTATCTTGTTGTTGCTACTGCGACTACAATCCTGGGCTGGATATGACGAGCTCGAATTTGCTTACGCGTTGTTCTATCATATAAGTCATCTAGTCCAGCCGAATCTCACTATCTTTCCCCTCATAGAAACGGATTGCTGGTAAACAAAAGCGGGGAAGGGACGAGGTCTGAGTGAGCTATTCTTTATCACTCAGCAATGCAGAGTAGTTCTTCGGTTCAGGTGCAGATTACTCCAGTCAAATCAGCGTAAGCTTCAGGATACTTATGAAGGAAGGAACCCCGGCCCCGGGCTGTTCCTGCCGGCTTCTAGGAGAATTTCAACAGACGCGGCATGCAAATGACCTATGATGCACACCACACCTTATCAACGGATAGTATAGTCTAGCCTCGCCATGGATACTCAGTGCCAGCTGCCAGTGGCCACTCTTTACGACGCCAGAACGGTGATAATGCAATGCCTCGGACCGATGAAGGATAAAGAGAAGCAGATTGGATGACAGACTTAAGACAGCATGCTAACCGCCTCACTTTCCATCGAATGTGCGTAATTTTGCCGTACCTTGGAAGGTGTTGGCGTGCGCGCAAGACACGAATCAGAGAGAGAGGACTTGTTAGCATCTGTTGTTTTTTGCCTTCTCTAGCCAGGTATAATTAGCACCGTAAATGAGAGTTGCGTTAGCACCGCATACAGCTCGGATCATCTGATTTCCATCGCCAAATCAGAGAGGAACCGGAGAGGTTGATTTGGGTTATCCGGTGGCGATCGAGGCATTCAACTCCGTAGAGCCAACCCGGTCGCGGGGAAAGAGAGGGGAAAGGTTGACGATGGCTATTGGAAGCGGCAAAACGCGTCAAAGTAAAAGGTCATTCGGCGCCTCGTGAGGGACGGCTTCACAGAAGGAGACAATTTATTATTGCATCCTTGGGATATATCTTGATCCTTCCTCTGTGACACAGGATCCATTCGCTGAGCATCGCCGGGTGATGCTCGGTGTCAGTGCCGCAGGGAACAAGGCCAGCGAGTCAACGATGGAATTGTGGGTTAGCGAGGGCCGCTCTGCGAGTGTCATCACAAAGAAAGTCGCGGGAAGTGGCGCCTCTTCTCGCCGCCAAGAGGTTTATCACAGGCCGTTGGCTTGAAAGAAAGGTGGCACGGAGATGCCAATACGCCTCTACTCCACAGATAGGGTACAGGGTAGACAAGAAAGACTGTCTCATGGGAAAGAGCCAGTTGGATGAAATATAAGCCAGGATCGAGGGGTACTGAGGCTAGAGATGAAAGATGGGCAATATCCACCCGTTCATAATTTCCAAGTCCAGAAGACGACGAAAACACCAATAAAAAATGGCAGTTTCAGGAGCTCGAGTGCTGGAGCTTTGGCAGATCTTCAGGCCAGAACAATGTGGGCATGTCATAGCTAGAACGAGAAGTTGGAAGAACCATGGTAGCACTTCAGTCTCGTGGCCGCCATCCCCTGGAGGCTTTCTCGTGTTGAGCCATTCAGGGCAGCCGCTTCGGGTTAAGTTTCAACGGGGAACCAGGCCTTGTTCCGTAAACGCGCGCTGCTGAGTCAAGAAGAGGAGCGGCAGGAAATGAGGCAGCAAAGTGCGAGCCAAAGTGCTGGGTCGGTAGAGGCTCCGAAGTAAACCTAAAGCGGTGTAAACCCAACTGCAGAAGGAAGGACAGCGCAAGAACTGCTAGGCTCAAAGGCTAGCACATCTGGGATCCGGTATGTCTCCGAGGTACATCTCTGGTCAGAAATGCGGCTTGAGAACCGTTGTCGTTGTGGTTGACGGGGACGATGCACGTTGGAAGTTGAGGCTGTCGGATCGCTGGATGGCCCCTGCATTGTCACGTGCACCGCCGGACAGTATTGGCCGGGCCTCCTGCGCCGTCCACTTCCAACAACCAAGATCCTTCTTCCTCCACATGTGATGTCCATCGAAGTCAATTGGGGGACCGCCACCTCTGGTCCGGACGGCGAGGCTCTAGCTGAGCACATCCGCTCTTTCATCCACGATAAATTCCAGCAGGTGCCCCTCCCGCGCTTCATCCGCTCAGTCCAAGTCCACTCCTTCGACTTTGGGACCGTCGCCCCTGATCTCGAGATCAAAGACTTTTGTGAACCATTCGTCGATTTTTATGAAGATGACGAGGATGGTGACACGGCGTCAGAGATCTCAGAAGAGCTCCCACACCCCACCCACGACAATCCATGGGACAGTACGCAGTCCGAACTCGATAAAGCTTCATTCCGAGACGATAGACCTGCAACTAGCCAGCATGCACTTCGGGACCCCTTTGATGCGGATTTTCGTCAGCATGCGTCTTCACCATTGCGTTCACCCATAGCTTTAGGAGATCACTTGAATCCACACTTCCTACCCCGCGCTGGCACCCCAGGTATACCCGGTGGGACTTCGACACTAGGTTACCACCTTATGTCCCTAGGGGGGCTTTCGGGCACTCAAACTCCACTCGCAGCCGTTGCTGGTGGCTCACCCTTTGCCAACAACTGGGCGGACTCGTCAACTTTGGGACAAGGCAACCGGACTGGAAATCGACCGTCCCCGCTCCACCGCACTGACGCGGATATTGACTCTAGTAACCCGGCCTCCCGCCCGTCAACAGCAAGCACTCACCCCTCCGGCTCTAATCACAACAGCGGCGATGCATCGTCTAACCCGGATGAGCACTCGCACCATCCCGAGGGCCCGTCCTCATCCTCGACAAACCCGCTCCTCCAAGACCAACCTCCGCCGCGCATGCGAGAACGCCGACCTGAGGACTTCCAGATTCTCTGCCACGCCAAGTACGCCGGTGACATCCGCATATCAATAACCGCCGAAATCCTCCTCGACTACCCAATGCCCAGCTTTGTTGGCCTTCCCCTCAAGTTAAATGTCACCGGCATTACCTTTGACGGCGTCGCAGTCATAGCACACATCCGCAAACGCGTACACTTCTGCTTCTTATCTCGTGAGGATGCCGAAGCACTAGTCGGTAACGGCCCCGGTTCCAGCCAGCAGGATACCCCTGGCCCCTCAGCTAGTACCAGCGGAGGTGGAAATCCAAAAAGTCTCGGCCTACTACAGGAAATTCGCGTTGAGAGTGAGATTGGCCGCAAAGAGGACGGGAAGCAAGTCCTCAAAAACGTGGGCAAAGTTGAGCGGTTCGTCCTTGCTCAGGTGCGCCGCATATTTGAAGAGGAGCTTGTTTTCCCTAGCTTTTATACGTTCCTTATTTGAATGCGCATCTAGATACCAATCATGCTACTCGTTATAGACTTACGACTTGGCATATCTCGCTATATTCTCTTATATACCTAATCACTAGAAGGGCTACGTTATAGACATCGTCCTGGGTAACCAGATTCATCCTACCTTTTCTACCTGAATGCTACATACTAAATACAATTTGAGCGCCCAGCGATCATCTGTCTACACTCATCCTGTATCCAACTTTAGGAGAAAGGTCAAGGAATTCTAAACGGATAGTGAGATAAATGATTACCCACGGCCTGGCTCCAGTGTACCTATTCTATAGACTGTCCACATCCACATCCAAGCGGGGGAAGAAACGAAAAGTGTAAAGAAGCCGTAATATATTACCCTTAAATAAGTCCTCGGGGAGGGGAGAACAAGAAGATGAAGGTGGATGGTGGAAGAAATATCAACATCGCCTAGCCGCACCACGTCAGGGATGGAAAAGACGAGAGGGCAAGAAGTGGCATCTCGCCCTGATACAGGATGTCAAGTACTGGGGTATTTGACCACAAGCACACGCTAAGGAGCAGAATAGCGCAAGACAAGCATGTAGGCAGCAAAGAGTCAATTTACAATCGGTCAGGGTTATAGAAACAGGAAGAAAGATAGTAAAAAGAAAAGGAAACAAAGAGCTTTGGACAAAGGAAATAAAATAAAAAGGGAAAAAAAAGTGTTTATCCTGCACAAAGACAAGGCAGACAGACATGCTAGATGTGGATATGCATGGCAAGAAGAAAAATGGCTGCCGGTACAACAGAAGGCAAACTGATGGCTACACGCAACAGAAGCGGACGAAAGTTGCGCGGGTATCACGGGGGTATCCAAATAACCTTTCTGCTCTTTCAACACTGAGTCCTAAAATCCCACTTTTTTCGGCCGAATCGCACCTCGATCCGCCCAGCTTGGTTCGAACCCTAAACCAGTGTCAACGTCTTTGCAGCGTTCTTGAATGCTTGGTGCGAGAAGCAAGATGCATATTTATCATGGCTGGATGTGATGTGGCCATGGACCTTCTCAAACGGACCATATATGCCACGATTAAAATGTTGAACCCAGTCCAATGAAACCTAAACTGGGTAAAAAGAGATGAGACGAGACCGAGATATGGAGCAATCAGGCCCTCTAGCGTTCGTCCCCAGCTCTAGACTTAGCTCGCCGACGGAAGAAATCCATGACTTTGCGGGCTGCTCCAGAGCTACCGGAGTGATGTGATTCATTCTCGTATGCGTCCGCGAATCTCCGGTGGTTCTTTTGTAAGACACCGGGTCGATTTGAGGATCGTCCGGTCTGCAATGATGCCCCCGAAGCGTTGTCATGCACGCCATTATATTCGTCGTAGTAATTAGGCGTCGAATGATTCGCGTAATGGTTTCGGTAGTATTGTTCATTATTGTTTTGGTGAACCTGTTCTGCTGAGACCGTACCATATGGGGCCGGCTCATAAGTTTCACTGTTGTTCGAGTGTAGCACTGCAAACTGTTGGTCAATGCGAGACTGATAGTTCACCGGCTCGTCATGAACAACAACGTCATCCGATGGTCCATCTGTTGCTGCACCGGCCATCGTATCGTGGGCTCCGTAGCTAGTAGCTCGGGTACGTGTTCGCATAGCCGCTGTCGATGGGTGCTGACCCTCACGATTTTCAAAGGAACGATCCATTTGTGGTTCCTCGTCGGGCGTTTGCGATCTGCTTGAAGAAAGCCCTTTCAGTGAGAATGAGGGTGGAAGTAAAGAGAAACGACGCGATTTGTTTTCGTTGCCTGTTTCGCTCGCTTTCCGGTTACCAAAGCCAAATTGAGCTGAGCGACGAGAGTCCATTGACGTCCTAGAATCATCACCAGCGTATGGCTCCCTCATGCTTGTGGGAGGGTAGCGTTTGCCAGCCTTCTGCTTTGGTGCACTTGATTGGCCCCCGCGGCCTCCGAAAAGAGAACCAGACCTTCCAAATAACTTTTCGCCAATAGCCGACACAGTATTCGACCTCTTGTGACCCTTCTGGGGCTCCTGACGAGGAGTAGTGTTGAACTTTGACGGGAAATTCTGTACGCTTGGGCTGCCCATACCGGAAGACTGACCGACGTCTTGCTGCATCGGTGCGGATATGACATACTGCTTACTCTTCGGTTGTGCGAGTCGGCCTTCGGCATTCGTCGCTGCCACAGTAGGGGCCACTGGCTGCCCATAAGAGCCTCGAGATGGCAGTCGTCCAGTTTTGAACGAAGCCATGGATGCTCCGGTTGTGGGTCGTGCAGTTTGCGTCGTGCCAGTAAGCGCTGCCGTATCGGACGTGGAGCGAGGTAAGTGCGCAATCGGAGGAGTTGGAGCCGAAGCAGAAGCACTCGCTACTGACTGCTCGAGTGTAGATTTAGTGTTGGCAGGGTAGTCGTGGTCGGCCAGTTTTGATCTTGTCGATACGGGCTCGGTAGGAGACACGTTCTGAACAGTCGCGCTGGATCCGGATGTTTCTCCTCTTGATGTTTGAGATTGGGGAGCAACATATTCGACTTGGACTGTGCGGCGTTTCGTGTCTCGAGGAGTTTTGGACCTGTCACTTTGATCCTGCGAGATGTCCCCTTGGTGATGTACCAAGCCTCCAACCGAGGGGCTCGAACCATGATGCGTCTTTGGCGGCTCTCTGACAGAAGCGCTGCGGGCAAGTGGCGGGGGTTCTCTGGGTTGTTCTATCGAACTACAGTCAGCTACGGGAGGGTTGAGTTCACTGCCTGGGAGGGCCATACCATGAGAAGCCGTAGAGGAAGCGACATCAGCCACCTTGGTTGTACTGCTGGTAATATGTGAGACGAGCTCGGCGTACTCGCTTAGCCAACTGTGTCGTGCAACCTCAAAAAGATCTGCTCGTTTTCGAGGATCAGGGACCAAGATTCGTCTCAGAAGGTCACGGGCATGAGGTGTGACGTATTCGGGAAACGTGAGAGGAGTTGTGACAATGTATTTATACAGCAGATTGATGTTGTCACCATCGGGATTCGCTGGGTCGTCATCAAACGGAAGATAGCCGGCTAGCATAGCATACTATTGTCAATTAGTTAAGACAACGAAACGGGCAAGATAAAGTGCAAGAACACTCACAAGGATGACTCCACAGCTCCACACATCCACCCTTCGTCCAGTGTAAAGTGAGTCGCTCACCACGAGCTCTGGAGCAGCATAACAAGGACTTCCGCAACTTGTCTGCATCAAGTCACCTCGCCGCAGACCCTTGGCGTTCGTTTTGTCCAAACGCATCCGTTTCACGAACTCTTTATTGGTGAGATTATACTCAATCTCGTCGCTGAGCTCATCTGTCGGGTCGAAAGTGTTTGCAAAGCCAAAATCTGTGATGATAATATTGCGGTTCCTGTCGAGCAGCAAGTTTTCCAGTTTCAAATCACGGTGAACGATACCTTTCTTGTGAAGGTAACCAACACCGGAAACGAGTTGCGCAAATAGACGTCGAGCGGAGTTATCTTTTAGGTACTTGTTTCTCAAGATATGGTCGAAAAGCTCTCCGCCTGACGCATACTCCATGATAATCCCGATATGGCGATCTGTTTCGACCATTTCGTGAAGACGCACGATATTCGGGTGATGAAGATCGCGCAAGATTGAAATCTCACGGTAGATCTTGGGTAACCTAGTTGGGTTCGATCCAAGCGACTCGCGACGAATAAGCTTAATAGCAACCTCCACAGAACCATCTCGCTTCCAACCTAGTTTGACCTTGCCGAATTCACCTTCTCCCACTGTTTGCCCAAGGATGTATTGACCGAATGTCGTTTCCTTGCGCTTGACGGTATGCTCGGGAAACTCCTGTCGACTCGGCAGATTGCCTCGACCCCCATCCTCCATACTTTCGCCGCTCATCAACCCCAGTCCCGAAGTGGGAGCGTTCTCAACCGGTGCCGTTACTTGCCGGGCTTGTTCTCGTTCGATATCGACCGCGGGATCGCTTACTAGAAGCTGATTAATGACTGCGCTTGACTCCTTTACCAACGTGCTTTCGCTCGGGATTGTCGCGATGAAGTCCTCGGGTTGAGCGGAGCTTTGAGCGTGGGTGCTTGGCCCTCTGGACGGATCCTCGGACGACTTAGATCCCTGACGGCGCGATCGAGATTCCTCACCCTTTTTCTCACGTCGGCTTCGCTCCTCGCCCTTGCTTTTGTAACGCGACCCTTGTCCTCTTTCTCCGGACGATGCGGATGCTGTATTTGAACCACGGCTTCTTTGGTTGGACGATGTCCTTGGTGGCGGAATAGGCGGCGCACCGAGAAGGTCTGGATAGCCGTGGGATCGGTTACTGCTGGGGGCGGACGACAGAGCCGCAGAGGTCATGGCTGGAGAGGCATTGGTGCGTGGCAAAGCCTGCGTTATAGGATCGCTCATAGCCGAAGCAGCTGTCGGGACCAGAACGGTATATGCTATAGTCAAGTCAGCACAGCATTTCTGCATGGGCCTTGGTGAAGTAGCTGCAGCTAAGCTTTGCATCGGCAGTAATGACTCCGGTACAGCAGGTACATTGCCGCAGACTAGACGCGAGAGAGAAAGAAACAAGCTGGGAAGGTAAGATGCTAGTAGCAAGCCCACAATGGGCCTAGGGCCCGTTTGTATGGCTGCTTGTCACATACCTATGCCTCTGACCCGCTACTGCCTGCCGCTTTTCAATCCAAGGCGGCCTCTTCAGGCACGCACAGGCGAAAATCAGCGATCAGCTCTGTGCGTTTGAGCAGCTGCAATTGAGAACGGAAAGCCCAACACGCAGATCGTCCTTCCTATATGATTCCAAGTTGTCTTCCTCTTTTAATTTTATCGAGTTTTCACTATGGTCTCTGTCCTTATAATTCTGGTCGGTCGGTAACTGTGATCCTTTGCTCAACAGCTTGTCAGCTCAATTGTGCAGCTGTATTGCGACCGGATTTAAGTTAGTTCCTGGACGGTAAGCTGGCACCGATAAGGGGGCTGGGCTGGAACTGACAACCAAAGGGCGAGAAACGAGGACCGCTATCACCGAAGCCGTCGTTGTCTTTGGTATATCGAAGACACCAGGTCGGGCAACAAAATAGAATATAGAAGAGAAGCTCAAAAAGTAGTCGGGAAAGGGGAAGCTTCGCAACAAAGGAAATACGTTGTTTTTTGGAGATTGTTTTTTGATATAATTGTGGACTCGGTCGCAGGAATATGACGATTGTGGATCTGCACTGCAGAATTGTCTCTAGACTCCAGCTCTCTCCAAAAGTGTCGGCCCTCTGGTTGGGAATGCGCTGGTGAGGCCGAGAATGAGTGGCAGCGACAAACGCGGGCGGGAAGGGGAGCCTCGGGAGACGCGACCAGCACAAGCCAAACGGTCTCAAGTCGGACGCGGGCTATCCCAGCTCAACACTGCTGCTAGACGAATTGAAAAGATAGATCGTATTCTAGAATAAGGCGAGCATGATCGACGGGACGAGGAATTTGAGGAGCGAAGCAGCGGCAAGAGGGCGTTGTAAGAGGTCGACTCTTTCTGTGGCCCCAGTGATCGGACAGGGGGTAACGGCAACGGCGCGAGGGAGACGAGAGCGCGCGGCAACCGGAGCCCCAAGCAGGAGGAGGGTATATTGGTCCCAAGGGAGGAGCAAGAGGGGAAGAAGAAAGAAAACGACGAAGGGAAGAAATGAAGGGGAGGCGGAGGGGGGGTGGGAGAAAAAGGAAGAGAATGGGAGACGGGAGTGTAGGTGAGGAAGAGCAGTCCGCTGTAACTAGCAGTTGGGTTGCAGGGCGGGCAACAATCGAGGCGCTCTCTACAAACCGATGATGCCATTAATTTTGGGCCTCAGGTCACTTTTACTTTGATATATTATTGCCGTCTTTCCTCTACTCTACCCGGAAGCTTGAAGCTACCCTCCAACCCTCTGGTGGTGATTCGACGGTCGACGAGGAGGCGCATGAATAAACGCGGTTCTTACTCGCAGGACTTGAAACTCAAGGATGCACAGGCTCTTGACTACTGAGCACTAAAGACAGCGCCAGGAATACGATGATAATGGCATTGATAGGTGATGTCCGCTGTTCCATGCTCCAGGCTGAATTGAGTTATCTAACGTTGAAGCTGCCAATGTCGATAGCCATGATGATAATAATAGATCCACCGTCGTCCAAGGCTGGTTTTGAACGAAACCGGCCATTTGCCAAATGATCAGGGGCAGAGAACCACTGTTTCATCGCGGCTGGGAAGTCGCTAGAGCCGCGGCCGCAGCCGATCCTCATCTTAACTGCTGCTGCCAAAGCGCTGCAAACTGGCGGTCAATATAATCATCGAGTATTTGACAACTACAGAGTATGCTTCCTGCGATTAGATAGAGATACCCTGTTGCCAGCCATCCGTGTCCATAGAAACCTCGAAAAGGGCAGGGTCCGGTTCCAGGTCCAGCAAAGCTGAGAAAGAAATG
Source organism: Aspergillus incahuasiensis (assembly GCA_003719405.1). Lineage (NCBI taxonomy): Eukaryota > Fungi > Ascomycota > Eurotiomycetes > Eurotiales > Aspergillaceae > Aspergillus > Aspergillus incahuasiensis. Next base: position 15,175 of record RHLP01000388.1, read on the forward strand.
GATATTAGGTACTCGGAGCTCTTTCCGCGGTAAAGAGCTCCACTCATCCCAAGGAACCTTGAAGCTCTCAGGCCTCCCCAGATTCCTTAACCGGCCTTGGGAGTTGGTCCTATACCGCAGCATAGTTCAGTCGACACTATCAATCTAGCGTTGCTTCGTGCAAGCTGATGCCTACCGGCATAAATACTCAGTCAATGCTTTAGCAGAGTTTTAGAGCCTGGTTCTCCTGGCTGGTTCGGGCACTAGGGATAAATAATGCCTGTGGTCGGCTAGAAGCGATATATATGTATTGTCCTACCAAGTAACTCCGAGCCCGCTCGTTAATTGAAGGACTCCTGCAGGGAGCTAATTGAAATCCTTTATTGATAGGATACAACTTGAAGAACACAGGGCGAATTTGACGTGAAATAACAAATATTTACGGGTAAGCTTAATTTTCACACTCTGAAGAGGTGCCAATTGCTGCGTACAGTATGCATCCACGGAGCCCATATTAACAATACAACTTTATAGAACACAAAGTAACTGAAAGACAAGATGACTATCGTAATTCATGAGATATATTGGACGAACAACAGGCCGAAAAAAGAAAATGGAAACAATTGCAGCCCTGCGCCATGGCCGAGACTCAGCGCTTGCCGCCCGACATGCTTGCCCCGCCGACCGAATAGGTTCCCGGAGCGCCGTATGCGGGAGGCGGCGTTGGACTGTGATATGGACCTCTTTTCGCCGGATTGTGACTCGGTCCTGAGGGGAAAAGATCTCCGCCATCGCCAGCACCAACAACGACTTGCTGACCATCCTTCATGCGCCCAACAACCATACCCTTGGCGACAGACTTGAGGACCGCTTTGCGACTTACTCCCGAGGCGTCGATATAAACTAACCCCACATTCTTGATGCCTCCTGTCAGATTGGAAGCAACCGTCCCGGCTTCCGCTCCGTAGCGATGGCCAATCATTGTAGAGGCAGCCGAGGACCCAGACGTCAGTACATTCCGCGCGCCTTGCTCGATCCCATCCGCCAATGTGGAAAAGGCAATCAAAGACTTGTTAAGGATGCCTGGCTTTCCGTGAGCTGGGACCCTCGAGTTGTCACCCCGAGCCTTTCCGTTATCCTTACGACCGGCTAGAGAGGCGCCGATATTCTGCGCGTACCGACCGACCTGTCCAACCGTCTTAGATGATATGCCCGCCGCACCGTCAGAGAACGTGCCAATCTTTCTAATGCGACTGTGGGTGGTGTCTGAAAAAGTCGCTGGTTTTGGGTTAGGCTTGATCTTTTTGGTGAAAGCGTCCGCGCCACTGGCCATTGCGTTGGCAAGATATGTAGATCCAGTCACAATCAACCGGGAAGCTGTGGCAGATGACTGTACAAGAGACGAGTCTCTGTATGCGGGATGCCGCGAAGTTGCGAGGTACTCCTCCGATACATTACTGACACTGACTTGATTGCCTTCATCTTCGGTGGGTAGTTGAATTTGGACGGGTCCTGAATTGAGACAGTTAGCGAGCTGCTCTGATAGTCAAACATAGAAGAGGTAATCCTACTTTTGGAGCCGGGCTTGACATCAGGCCTTTCGACGACATCATACCCCTCCATTTCACCGACCACACTGCCATTCTCCTCGTCGACAAGCACAATTCGCCCGTGAGAATCCGTCTTGTCATGAGGTCTGGCGGCATCCGACGAAGACACATAACCCTCACCAGGGGCAAAGCTTGCCGGGTTATATGAGGCATAATCTTTCGAACCCTGCGTACGATCATGGAAAGCTGTGCACTGCGCGAGAATGGTTTCGAAGGTATCGATATCCTCCTGCGTCACCTTATTGGGCCCTGCGCCAATACCAGGGAACTGAATGCGGATAAATGCGCCTGCATCTGGCCCTAAGTCCCAGCGGGGAATCAGATAGCTACTCGGCGGCTGGTGGTAAATTTGCGTGGTAGCGGGAAGAGCTAGATCTAGCTCTGGAGGGAGATGAAGATGCAAGTAGAAATCTTCCTCAGGCGGAGTTTCTTGAGCGGATGAGAAAGGCATATTCTGGTTCTCAGCGATGGAGGTTGTCGTCGGGACCATGAGAAGGGAGAGCGCCTGAGGACCGGACGGCGTCAAACTCGACTCTTCGCCGTCCTGCATGTGAAAAGCGTGGACATTATTGATGCTGTAGAGAAGTCTTGGGTCATTTGAAGAAGAAGCCATGATTGCGATAGTACGTAGACTGTAAGGACTCAAAGACTGAGCGTGGGTTCTGGACTATTGGAGCGTAATGGCTTGTATGACGTTATTCAGGCCGCAAGTGTCAAGCTGGAGCAGTGTCAAGTTCCAAGATGAGCGTCAACCCGGACTTTTGAGGGAAGTAGAAGTAAGGGAACAGAGGCAAAGGGAAAAAGAGAAAAAGGGAGAAAAATAATAAATATGACGCAGACTGCACCCTTGGGTTCTTGGAGCTTTGGAGGGGCTGTCTTTAAGTGGTTATCAGCCCAGATGATTAAGCGCCAACCCCACAACTGCGCCACACCTATTCTCCAGACCGTACCCCCACATGAGCTGTGAGTGGCTGGAACTCAGTAAGAATAGCAACGCAAAGCGTCATGTGTGACCGCCAAACGAAGTAAAAGGATAGAAGCAGCTGGAAATCTGAACAGAACGCATTAAATCGCGTGCTAGAGCCCAGGAGTCGCCGAGAACCAACCGTCTCAGATTGTTGATGCAACCAGAACCGACCCGGCACCAACGGCGGCTACATAAATTGATCGGCCTCTAGCCAGGGCGCTTAGAAGCAGGTCCTGTCGACAAAGGTCCCATGCCAAAGCCAATCACGATGGCAGCCTTCCAGATTCTATCGGACCTCCATCTGGAGAACCCCTGCGCGTACGACTGGTTCGACATTTCTCCCCAAGCTCCGTATCTTGCGCTTCTGGGCGATATAGGAACCGTGAAAGACAACGGGCTCTTCGCCTTCTTATCAGCTCAGCTCCAGAGATTCGAGATTGTCTTTTTTCTTCTGGGGAACCATGAGCCATACGGTTCCAATTGGCCGGACGTGAGGGATCAAGTCAGGAAGTTTTCCGAGGATGTCAGCCAGCGACGAGCGCAGGAGACGGGACTCGGGAAGTTCGTCTTCCTTGACCAAACGCGATATGACATCTCCAACGATTTGACGGTGCTCGGATGCACACTGCATTCTAGGGTCCCGGGGGCCCAAGCAGAAAATGTCAGCTACCGCCTGAACGATTTCTACTACATTAGCGATTGGACTGTCGAAGCTCATTGCGAAGCACATGAAGCAGATCGAAAGTGGCTCAATGAGCAGGTATCGCAAATAAGTGCCTCGAAGCCTCATCAAAAGATTGTTATCTTCACCCACCACTCTCCAACAGTCGATCTCGAGGCCTCTGACCCTGCGCACGTCAACAGCCCTATATCATCAGGCTTTTCGACTGACCTCAAGGGCGAAACATGCTGGGAAAAGCCACAAGTGAGGCTTTGGGCATTTGGCCACACGCATTACAACTGTGATTACACAGAACAACGGACTGGGAAGAGAGTAATGGCGAACCAGCGGGGCTACTACTTTGCGCAGGCGGCGGCCTTTGACCCAGAAAAAGTGATTCACATCTAGATCAGTAATTCATTGGTTTCAACGATAATCTACCAGGATAGGATGACTGCGGACGAAATAATGATGAGACTGAAGTTCTGAACACTTGAGATAAACACCTCGGTGGTCCATTGCCAAGACCCGAGTTTAACCGAGGCAGGTCATCGCCTCGTGATTACTTCCTCTACCCCGGATCCTCTTCCCCATCCCATGAATTCTCCCCTCCTGCCCTTTGTCTCTCGTTCGCCGTTGGACCCTCGCTACGACTTATTCGCCTACTAGATCTCGCACCTTCATGATCATGGCGTCTATAACTCGTGCCTTGCGGCCCCTAGCTCGCACTGTGCACTCTCTCCGCCCTGTCACAATTCGACCCTTAACAAGTCGCCTTCCTCAAAGGTATCCTTTGCCCCCAGACCACTGGAATGCTGGAACTCAGATGTTCTGTGTTGGTCAATGAGTAATGCGCGTGGATGAATTTATCTTTGCTTTCTAACATGTTTCCCCAACAGCACTTATGCCTTTTCTACCACATGCCGAAGGCCGGAAGCCGATCTATCAAGCCTCACACCCACACCAATTTCACACTTCTCTGAAACCGAGTCATTGATGGCTGAGACAGTATCAAAGTTTGCTCAGGAGCAAATCGGTCCGAAAGTGCGAGAAATGGATGAAGCAGAGACTATGGACCCGGCTTTGGTAGAGCAGCTCTTCGAGCAGGGTATAATGGGAATTGAGATCCCGGAGGAATACGGCGGTGCAGGCATGAACTTCACCGCGGCAATTGTGGCTATCGAAGAGCTTGCTCGCGTTGACCCTAGCGTCAGTGTCCTGGTTGACGTTCACAATACTCTTGTCAACACTGCCTTCATCAAGTGGGGTGATGCTCAGGTCCAGCGGACCTGGCTGCCAAAGCTGGCCACTGGGACAGTTGGCTCATTCTGTCTGTCAGAACCGATTTCCGGGTCCGATGCCTTTGCTCTCCAGACGAAAGCTGAGAAGACAGCGGATGGGTACAAACTGAATGGATCTAAGATGTGGATCACCAATGCCATGGAGGCGGGTGTCTACATTGTATTTGCCAATCTAGACCCTAGCAAGGGCTATAAAGGTATTACTGCGTTCATCGTTGAGAAGGGTACGCCCGGGTTCTCCATTGCGAAGAAGGAGAAGAAGCTCGGAATCAAGGCCAGCAGTACTTGCGTGCTCAACTTTGATGATGTTGTCATCCCAAAGAGTAACCTTTTGGGTGAAGAGGGCCAGGGTTACAAGTATGCCATTGGCCTATTGAATGAGGGCCGTATCGGTATTGCCGCGCAAATGACTGGTCTAGCGCTGGGCGCATGGGAAAATGCTGCACAGTAAGTCTTCCACAAAAGATGTCCACTTGTCTTGCATATCCTTGAAGAAATAATCACTAATGACAGCAACAGATACGTCTGGAACGACCGCCGCCAATTCGGTCAACTCATTGGTGAATTCCAAGGCATGCAGCACCAGCTCGCGCAGGCCTACACCGATATTGCCGCCGCGCGGGCTCTTGTCTTCAACGCTGCCCGCAAGAAGGAAGCTGGCCAGGATTTCGTGCAGGACGCCGCCATGGCCAAGCTCTACGCCTCGCAGGTAGCCGGCCGCGTTTCCGGTTCCGCCGTCGAATGGATGGGCGGCATGGGATTCGTCCGCGAAGGCATCGCAGAGAAGATGTTCCGTGATAGCAAGATCGGGGCTATCTACGAGGGAACGAGTAACATCCAGCTGCAGACGATTGCGAAGTTGCTACAGAAGCAGTACACACGCTGAATGTAGAATACCCTGTTCACTAGTGATTGTCGGAGCATTACTGGGTGTGCGGCTAGGCGAGAGGCGGGCTGAGCTAGATCTGGATGTAGCCAGCCGTGCTGGACACTCCCCAATTTGCGGAACACCCATTGTCACACAGGCTCTGGGCATGCCCTATTTGCTTTCACCCTGTACAACAACTCCAAGGAAGCCTGTTTTGACGATTACTTGCATGAGGCGATATAGTTTAGATATAGCTAAGTTTAAGCACTAGAACGGTCGTCCTTCCAAATCGCCGCAACAGCACATTCGAACTGGTTACGGAGTATCTATCATCTAGGATGCGATCATAGTATGCATGGTTTCCGCTTCAAATCCCCACACCTCAACGTCTTCCCCACCGGTATGCCGAAGGGTGGCGCACATCACAAGGGTACTTCTTCCGGCCATTTTCACGTGTACATTGAATGACGTCAGTGACTCTTATCATAGAATCCAAGGTACGTTCCTGGAGCAATGATGTATGCTTCGATCTGGTATAGCCCGAGGCTCTTTAGGAGTCGACCACCAAGTCGACAGTTCAACGCTAACCACGTATGCGGACAAAGATTGCTTGAGCAAGAAGACGACAATTGATCTGGTATGAAGCCCGGCAGTTATCTCGCCTATTCCACCGGGCAACAGAGCATGGCTGCGCGGAATTTGGGCTCGACGCATCGGTTGTGTATTAGAGCGATTTAATCTAGTTCAACAGTTGTTGATCTCAGTAACCGAGCGAAGATTGATGGGATGTGGATATGGCGCCAGACGGGCGAGTTTCTGGGAGTGTCTGGTCACGAGTTATGCTGTTCAGAGCGCGATCAGCAAATTAAACGAGTATATGAAGGCAGAGTTGAACCAAGTACTTACGCATAAAGCTGATTGGTATGCAGCATGTCACCGCACGGAGGCGTAAATAGGTTCGATCGTTCTGGTCTTTCGTTTCTGGTATCTCGCCATATCCTCGAGACTGTTTCGAAATTCCCACATTACAATACACTTTAGATCGTGATCACGACCGATGGACCCAGTCGTATTCAAATCCACTCCTTGGAATTTGAGCGGGATGGGTCGGCAGCTGTTGGTACTGCGGCGGCGGGTGTAGGGTGGGATATGGGGCCGTTTGGCTTTCTGAAGGCGCCGATACAGGCCGCTGGGCGGACTCGTATGAGACACCTGGGATATGTTGATGATGGGGTTGTAGTTCTAACCCCGCTGGCCGACTAGGATTCGGACTGTGGTACATCTGCTGGTACGGTTGGTGAAAAGTAGGCTCCGGAAGATGCGTGGCACTCTGTGCGTGGTAACTAATGTGCGGATGTTGAATGGACACCGACACCGGCACTGGGGAAGGCCCTTCGAAAGCCCAGGGCTCGACTTTGACCGAATAGCTTGGTTCGACTTTAACGGGATACTCGGCATCCGAGGACTCGCATTTTGAAGAAGAGCGAGTCGAGCTGTAAGGTTGCCACTCGCGCGCAGTCGAAACCTGACTCGATGTCGACAGAGCAGATGGTGTCCTAGATGTTGGGTTTGCCCCTAGAGTATCCGGGTACTGAGGAGATGGCATGAGCGACGCCGGTTGTTGGCTATACGGCTCTTCTACCCGACGGTCAATGAGAGTCAGTATGTTGAATCGCAGGCAGCTTTGTTCGAAAAGTAGCAAGCTCACCCAAATTCTGGTACGCTGGACTCCCAGTTGCCATGGATAATTGATGTCTCAACGCCCGAATCTCAGTCTCTAACAGAGCATTTCTTCGCACAATCTCGTCGAATTTGTCGCCCTTGGCCGTAAGCTCGGCCACTTGGAGTTCCAGTCGTTCAATATGCTCTCTTGTTCGCTGTCGAATTGTTCTCTGAGCTTCACGATCGTTGGCGCGCTTTCTCTCCAGTTGCTCCGCGGTGAGTGACGTTACTCTACGTGTCCCAGCCCGAGTCTCTTTCTTCTTAGACTGGGAGGAGTCTTGATTGGAGCACATTCTGCCTCCGATTCGTTTGAGTCTCGATCGACGGACTCGGTAGATATAATTCTCTCGCTATGGGTATGCCTGAACGGGAAGTAAGAGCGCCACCTACATTCCAGAGTTGTGCGCCACGGTGTCGGGGTTCTCTAGGTATAAACGCAGTTATAGTCGTGCCATGTGGGTGGCCGGAAGAAGATGAAGCCCAGAGCTGCACTAAAAGAGAACAAATAATAAAAGAGGCGAACAAAGATCTGGCAATGGGGAGAGGGGTTAAAGAAGAATAAATAAACGGAGCCCCATCGCAGGTGCGGTGCAGGACAAAGATAAAGGGATCTGCCCCAGTGCAAGCCACTGGAAGGTCGCGGATGTCGAAGGCTGAGATCGGCTCGGATTTAGGCCGTATGGTCCTTGGAGGGTTGGACCAGAATCCGATTCTGAGCACAATCTGAAGCAGCCACTCGATCAGTTGAATAATAACGTCAATTATTATTATCGATCGATACTGGAAGGGAGCAACAACATTATTAAGCATTAGTAGCTCTCTCGAAGTTTGGGACTCTGGGGCCGGGATATTCCGTGGATACTGGCTGTCCAAGATAAATAATAATACTAGTAGTACTCCGAGTAGTCCCTCAGACTTAGGGTGTCAATCGCCTTGCACAACGGACCAAGGATACCCTGGGCACCGAGAGACGGTGGCAATTGCGAGCATGGCGTCCCTTCCAGAATCCAACGGAGCTACTGCTATGGGTCCGCGCTATGGAATCCTCCGACAAACCCACTACGGAGGCAGTAAACATGCCCTAGTTCCCACTCGGAAATGGTACGTACTCTGTTCAAATAGACGACTGCCACCAGACAGGGTTGATTAGAGTTGGCCTGTGTGGCTCGGTGGAGCCAGATTCACTTGAGAGTTGAGACTGATGTTGATCGTGCTCCGTAAAACAGAGGAAAACAATTTCTGCTTGGCTGTCGGCACATGTTCTCCCTGATCCACCTTGCGGTATCCAGGCTGCCGGTGCTGTGTGTGCAGAGGACTACGGAGAATGCTGCATATGAGGATTCAGGTGAATTAGCCCCAACAACACAACGAATCGGTAGCACCGGTGTACGATGTTTACCCGAGCCACATGGCTTGAGTGGCGACAAACGAGCCAGCAGCTAGACATTGAGTTCCATGGCTCAGTCCCGCTAGAGCTCGGAAGGATATCGAAAACTGATATATCTGGCGAAGAGGCAGATGTGCGGCTGCTTGAGTAGGAAGAGGTGCCAGGAGACTGAAAAAACAGGTGTCAGCATAATACACAGTCGCGATGGGAAATCGATCTGTGTGATCTATCAGCCATATGCTGCCCGTCAACTAATTTTTACTGTTTCTCTGTTCGCTGCACATCGGAAGATTAAGCATCATGGGCATGAGATGAAAACCGTTCAATAAATACGTACTATTATGGATACCTGCGCGATTGAAGAAACGATTCCACAGATCTGTAACCTTGGCGGCCGCAAAGCTGTCCGAACCATCAAGCTTGAGCGAATTCCAAGTGGCCCTCGTAGGGGCTGGATGCTGAAGAGCGGAGGTCGAGCCTCAGCGAGGAGGCCCGGCATACCTCCGTGTCTGATAATAATAATCAGTTCCACTCGTCGAATCTTGGAAGGGCGAGACTAAGATTCTAGAACCATGGGTGCCGACTGAGCCACGCGCGTGGAAAGTGTAAGCCGACTCCATACTTGATCAAATCCCAAGGTGCTGCAGCCGGCAGCTTGTCTGGCTGCAGCGTAACAACGTATCGTTCAACATCACTAGCTGTATCATGCGGCATGGGATATGCTTGCTTGACTTCATTATTTCCCTCCATGGCGCTTAGTAGCGCTGGAGCTGGGAGCCAAATCCAAATCAAAGCTATAGTAGTAGCCTATAGCAAGCATCACTACTCCGTACCCGGAAGTATGTGGGGATTCGATAAAGGAACAAAGGCTAATATAGCCTCCCAGCAAGCCAATGATTACAATTCGTTCAGCCACGAAATGACGTACCGGAACATTTTCCGCCCGATCTCTTCGATCCTTTCCCTGTCACAACAGATGTCGGGCTGTCGGGTCGACTAAGTCTCAAACTCAAGACAGCGGAGACCGCGGAGCGAGCTGCTCGCCGCCAAAAAGTATGCCTGAGTCGATAGCTCATCAATTTCGTTATCCAACATGAATCATGATTCGCTCAATTCCCTGCTAGGGGCCCAGCCTCCTGATTTGCCGAAGTGCCGCCGAACTTTGTCACCGCGTAGGGTACCACTGAACTCTTGTACTCTGATACAGATATTGGTCGGCGGTCAATCGACTCCTTGACGCTTCACACAATAATAATTGTCAATTTGACAATTGGTACCTCGCGGATACACACGGAAATGAGAGCGGAGGATTTTCCTCAGCTCGTCTATCAGTACTCGATGGAGGCAAAATTATCTGATCTATACCTCGGTGAGTCCAGACTCTAGATCAGACGTGTTAGTGCGTAGGGGTGGACCTGGAAGCAGAATGATAAGAAACAATGCTGGCCGCTGAACAAGCACGAAAAGCTACATACTACCAAGTAGTATTTGTTCCCTTTGTAGTTGCGTGGACCGAAAGTCCAAGAGTCAGCCCATTTGACAGGATCAGGTGTAGTTATTGCGGCGGTAGCAGTGACGGACGCTCTCTGGTTTCAGCTCGTATTTCGCTGACATTAGGGAGCAGAAGGTCGACTACTGACAGAGATTTGACATGCATCACCAACAAAGCTGTTATGCATACTCCGTACGGTAGGCAGGGTATGATGAGAACAAGGGATCGCGTGGCGCTCGTAGTTCGTAGCTGGACAGTGTGGGCTCCGTCTCCAAGGTATCGGAACTGTTAGCTCCACGTGTTCAACAAGCAAAGCTAAATTATACGGATACGGAGTACGGAGATATGCACCAAAATAGCCATCGTGAGATTTGAGAGTTGAGAGTAGTAGAGATAAAATTGACTTCGTGACGAGTTTCCCGATCTCATTTCGATTCTGCTGACACACTAAAACTAAGATCGCTGGCTTTTCCGTCGGATGGCTTTCCCTGGAACGTTATATTAATCGTTCATCTCACCGGACGATCGACCACCCGCTCGAGCATAATTTGGAATCACAATACGTATACCGGCTCGGTCGAACTCATGGATGCAAGTGGCAGACTAGGCTATTATTCGTCCGAGGATGGGAATACGCCCGTGTCGTAGTAGTTGGTGGGCCTTGCTGGTTATGTATTCGGAATAGACTTCCAGAACAATCCTCGAGGGTTCTTCATGCTTCGATCGCGGGGTAGGATAGTAGTCAACAAAGCCATGCTACCCTAGGTAGCTAGCTGTATGAGAGCCACGAGTCGAAACTGTCAAGATTGAGCTTCAGGAACAACACGATACACATGCGGGCTTGAAGCCTGATGGAATGTCGCCTGTCTCTGCGATGGGTGGTGTGCACTGGAGTTGGACTTGCAACACCTAACAGATGAATGAGGAGGAATAATGAGAAACGGGAAGCACACTTTGTAAACTCCGGGGATAGCACAGTAATAGTATTACGCTACCTTACAAGACCTGCGCGGATTGTGGTAATATTACTGGTAAATCCAGAACGTGGAAAATGCCAGATGGCGGCGTCATTCAGGAACCGCCTTTCAATAATCCTCAATCCCACAACTACAACGATGCTCTAGTCGACGACCATCTAGTCGCGTACTACTGACACTATACCAGCCTGTCAATATGGACCTAGACTATAAGTCCCGGAAGGAGGCATTTGTGTCTAATCTGGCTGGTGGGAGCATTTTAGAGATCAATGCAGTGACTCTCGTTGCTCCTGTGAGTTTTGATCTCAATCGATCCATCAACATCGTGATTTTCTATTCAGATACTAATGTACTATCAATACCTAGGCCTCTGTCCTCCTCTGGTCGGTGCTGCAATCCCGACTCTCCTTCTTTACACCTTACAGTCCCGCCGCTCTCTTAACCGATTTCCTGCTCAACGTCCTAGCTATTCTATTCGCCACAACCTTCTATTCTTCCGCTCCTTGGCTGCTGAACATCCTCCTGGTATCTCCGGCCATTCTAGTTTTACTGAATTCACGATCTCGTCGGACGCAGACCAAGGCGAAGCCATCGCAGACCGCAGCCTCGTACCATGGACAAGGCGCATCCCTACCTATCCACCCTTTCCTCACTACCTACCGTGCAGCTATGATGATAATCACCTGCATTGCTATATTGGCAGTTGACTTTCGTGTGTTCCCTCGTCGCTTTGCCAAAGCCGAGAACTGGGGAGCCTCGCTGATGGATCTGGGCGTCGGTTCTTTCGTGTTTTCGGGAGGCGTGGTATCTGCGCGCTCCGTCCTCAAGAGCCGCAAGAGCAGCGTGACACCGAAGAAGACACTGACACATCGATTTGCCTCGGCAGTACGTCACTCGGTCCCGTTGCTTGTTTTGGGACTGGTCCGACTTTATAGCGTCAAGAATTTGGACTACGCAGAGCATGTTACTGAGTACGGTGTGCATTGGAATTTTTTCTTCACTCTGGGATTTATACCACCATTTGTGGAAATCTTTGAATGTCTTGCCACGCTTATTCCGTCGTACGAGGCTCTCTCGCTCGCGGTTGCGGTGCTTTACCAAGTGGCACTTGAGTCAACCGACTTGAAGAGTTATATACTTGTCTCCCCTCGAGGGTCTGACCTGCTTTCCAAGAACCGCGAAGGCGTCTTTTCATTTCTGGGCTATTTGGCCATATTCCTTGCGGGGCGAGCTTCAGGAACTCGAATCATTCCAAGCGGAATATCTCCATCGACGACCCCGCAACAAGCTAGAAGGCGCGTGCTTACTAGCTTAGGGCTGCAAGCGCTAGGATGTACAGTTTTATTTTCATTCAACTCGACCTACCTTTTAGGATATGGAGCCAACATCCCTGTCTCCCGACGCCTTGCAAATATGCCTTACATCCTCTGGGTTGCGGCTTTCAATAACGCCCAGCTCTTCCTCTTCTGCCTCATTGAAACTGTATGTTTTCCGTTGGTCCACCGAGCGTCCGGACGTCAAAAGGATGAGGAATCGGAGCAGACAGCTTTCGCCACGAGTCCGATCATGAAGGCTTTCAACCGTGGAGGATTGCCAGTTTTCTTGATCGCCAATCTTCTTACCGGCGCGGTCAACCTCACTGTCCCGACACTAGACGTGAGTAATGCCCGGGCCATGATAATCTTGGTCGGCTATGCCGCCGTCATCACAGGGGTGACTCTGGGGCTTGATAAGGCGAATATCAAGATATCGCTTTGAGCGTGACTAGTAAATACGCTTGTAGCATATCTGTTAAAGTAGTATGTAGACATACCAAGTGTACTGCAAATTGATGATGCTTCGGGTCGAGGCTGTGTGCTACAACAAACCGCGGTTACACGGCCAGGGATCCTCGAACAGCGGGGTGTCTCTAGATTCATCAAACCAATAGGACTTCATCTGCATGCGGTTTTCTTGGGATCTTACAAAGAAGGGATGGAACATTTCAGGCTTCCCGTCACCGGCCAAGGAGAACAAGAGCACCAAAGGCACGAGCAATCAAGAATCACATGCAAAAAGCAAAACAAAAAGATGGGGCAGCTCAAGCTTACCGTATCCCGAGCCCCAGCTCCGTCTGACGCTCCACTCTCCAACATTTCCCTCTTCAACCTTGAAACGCTGCCCATAACAACATCATGTCGTCCGCAAAGGGGGATGCTCCCTTCATTAATTACCCTGAGATTCGCGAGGGTCCATCGGTGCCTTACAAGAACGAAGACCAGTCTATCCCCGTTTTCCGGGGAACGCCGCTGGTTATCGGAGCTTCGCTGTGAGAACACGTCCCTTCTCCCATCATTCCAAGTCTATGGCCTTTGACTGACCCTCTTTCGCGCGCTAGGATTGCGAATATCGGCTTCGTCCAGAGCTTCTTCTGGCGCGGCGCAGGCTTCGGTGTCATCCGCGAAATCCCCAACCTAGACCAGTGGCCCGCCCGTTACGATCCGACTGTCATTCCAGTCCTCACCGGTGAGCAGTCTACGTCCATATCCGGCGCCAGCGGCGCGCATCTCCCCGCCCCAGAGGCAAGGAGAAAGGGAGCTGCGGGCTACTACACCTCTGCCGACTACCGTGCTCTCTATAAGTCCGGGGTTGTGACCCCCACGACGGTAGTGGATTCTCTCCTCTCCGTGACTCGCCGTGACACCAAACCACCCGGGAAGCATTCGGTTGCATTTCTGGAGTGCGCCGTTGAGAAAGTCCGCGCTGCTGCTGCGGCTTCCACGCAGAGATACAAGGATGGAAAGCCTCTAGGACCGCTGGATGGTATTCCGGTCACGGTGAAGGACGAGGTACATATGGAGGGGTACCGACGGACCCTGGGGACGAAGATGGACTTCACGGGCGAGTTTGCTGGGTCTACATCCTGGTGTGTCAAGAAGTGGGAGGAAGCAGGCGCTATCGTCATTGGGAAGTCCACAATGCATGAGCTAGGCCTGGGTAAGTCTGCAACTAGCCTTCTGAGTACGGAAGATCAAAGCTAACAGAAAGCAGACACAACAAACAACAACCCTAATTTCGGGACACCAAAAAACCCCCACAACTCTCACTACTACTGCGGCGGCTCCTCAGGCGGCTCCGGCTACGCCGTCGGCGCAGGTCTAGTCCCCATTGCCTTGGGTGCAGACGGCGGAGGCTCGATCCGTATCCCCTCATCCTTCTGCGGAGTTTGGGGCCTCAAGACCTCTCACGGCCGCGTCAGCGGGTTTCCAACCGTCGGCCTCGCCTCTACAGTCGGCGTGCTCGGTCCCATCGCCTCCAGCATCGACGACCTAGCCCTAGCCTACAGAACCATGGCAGCACCGACGAATCCCTCCGACGACGCCAGATCCGGCGCCTTCCCCGACCCTTTCTTCGAACTGAACTCGAACCACGAGCAGATCCGCCCCAAGAACAAAACCATCGGCATCATGCGCGAGTGGCTAGACCGCGCCGAACCCGCCGTCCGCTCAGTCTTCGACAAGGCCCTCGACTTCTACCGTACCCAAGGCTACAATAACATCGACATCTCCATCCCCTATATCCCGGAAGGTGCCCGCGCGCATGTCCTGACCATCATGGCCGAAATCGCTTCGGGCCTCTCAACGAGCCAGATCAAGAACCTCACCGCACCTAACAAGGTACTTGTCTCCATGGGCATGTACCAGATTTCGTCCCAGGACTTCCTTGCCGCCCAGCGCCTTCGCGGCCTCATCATGTCGCATCTTGCTTTTCTCTTTCAGAAGCATCCGGGTCTGCTCATTTTTACCCCCACCTCTCCCATTCCAGGGTGGAAGATTGCAGGTGGCGATGCGGATCTCGCGCGTGGCGTGTCGGACGGAAAGTCCTCTGTGAGAAATATGGAGTATGTCTGGTTGGCGAACTTCACGGGATGTCCCGCTATTTCATGTCCCGCAGGCTACGCGGAGGATAATGGACACCGGGTGCCAATTGGTGTCATGGCTATGGGAGACTGGGGGAGTGAGGAAGACCTCATTGCGTTCGCGAGGGACGGGGAGGGAATCTTGGACCTCCCTGAGAACAAAGGGCCCGTGACAGAGTCCGCTGAGCAAACCACAGGATTGACTGTTCCACGTGGTGCGGAGTCGGTGTGGGAGGATGTCATTGCAAATGCTCAGGTGTTGGTATAGAAGCGTTGCTCGACGCAGTTACCAAAATGCATATACCCTCAGCCATGTCTTGGGATTCTTGAGGATAACGATAATGAAGTTGTCTAGTTTCTAGCCTTGCGAAGAATGAACATAATACACGACTTGTTGCACCGCAGACGGTGTATCATAATGCCAATAATCAAACACCTCCCGAACAATGCCGTATACTGACCAGACCTGAACGCCGTTGCTAAAATGCTAATGACGATACAACCCGGCGGTGCCAGGTACGTGGTATTTCAGCCATTTTTAATCAAACCAATCAAGAGGTGCAGATATAGTAAAAACACTCATAATCAGATATAAATGCTCTCGCCTCGCTTTGGGACGTGGAAATTGCATCCCAAACCACGTAGCATCTCGATGTCGTTCAACTCTTGAAGTATCTTCTCGGAAGGTTCTTCGTCGTCTAGCAAGAGCTCTTTCACATGAATGATATACACCGAAAGGCCAGTAAGCGGTTTCTCGGCTTCTGGAAGATCTGTAGAAGCGCTCGCCCTACGGTGAAGGGTCTGACTGTCAACGTCGATAGGTGCTGACTCTGAAGATCCGGTGCCTTGTCCGGCCCGGCCTTCTGAGGGCGCGCGCTTCTTGCTGCTGCTCCGAGGTGACGCAGATTTGCTTTGACTATCTCCGCGCCGACTTGGTCCCTCCCCTGCATTAGAGTCGGCACTGCTCTGGCGTTTACGTTTGCCATTGGGCGACCAGTCCAAGCCCTTAATGTTCGCTACAAGCGTACCCAGCTCGGTCAATTCGTTTGCTAAATGGCGCGGGCAGAGATGGCCAAAAAGGTATATATCCTCGGTAGAATCGGAGTAGGAGCATTCGATAAAAATGGCGGACAGGTTGCCAGATGCAATTTTGGGCGCGGCGATCATCCAGACCTCCTTGTTGCGCGGATTGGAAGATATCGAATCTGGCTCTACGTCGCCGAAGATGATGATTTCTTTACCGGTTTTTTGGTCGCGGAGGAAAAAGGCTGAGCTTTCAAGGGTGGTCCAAGATGGTTCTTGTCGTGTGGACGACTGGGGAGCACGGGCTGGGATTCTAGATTTTGTTAGTACATCTTCGACAGAGTATCGAAGCATGTTACTTACGATCCCAGATCTCGTCCACGCTGTTCCCCTGTAGGTATGCTTGGGCCACGGCGCTCTCTCTCGGCGTGTCCCCTACTACTTGACCTTACCTTGCATTTCCCATGGCTGACACTGAAAGCCCGAACAAGCAATCCCAACCCAGCTTGAATATAGCAGTTCTCTTCACCGTGGCCCAACATTGGGTTTCCGCCATCCATGAGGCGCTGATACGAAATCAGTCCAACGCCTTCATCCTCATCGGAGAGGTTGGGCCAAATCAAATTGTTGAAGATGTGGGTTTTCATGGCATCTATCACAGAGGGCAATGCGGTGACGATCATTGAACTGGTTTGTTTAGTTAAGATCGGGGTATTCATGGCCAAAGCTGACACATGGTCCAGGTGAGCGTGTGTAATTAGTACACGCCCTATCATTTTCTGGAAAATGTGCTTCGCGTTTGCGCCGGGAGTCTTGTACGGTAGAGAGAGCCCAGCAAAAGGGCCGGTTGCCGCGATACCATTCTCGATCCTACACTGTTCCACTGCATAAAAGATTCCACCAAGCAGGGTACCTGCATCAACGGCAATCATAGAGCTTAGATTCCAATCAGTAGCGGTAGACCGAACGAGAATGCCGGTGACTCGATCTTCACGAGGACCTCCCGTTGGCCCCTCAAAAAATAGTCAATCTTAGTCTTGTTCCAAGATGGAGGGAAACGGATGTTGACGACACCACGGCAGAACATGGACTCACCAAAACAATAACATGTAAGGCAGGCCGTACGCCTCCGTCATTATAATCATCGCCATCACTCGGGTCTCTAAATTCGGTAGAATCCAAAGTCTTAGCATCTAAGAACGCTTCGTCGTCGCTCATCCATACTGGAGGATACCTTTCTTCTTCAGTTGGGGAGTTTCGTGGGAAATCCTCCTGATCGTCACCAGAGCTTTTGTCTTCCACGGACTCCTTGTCGACCTGTTTCCCTTTGTCAACCTGTTTTCCCTTGTCACCCTGAGAATCTTCGCCGTTCTGAGAGCCCCTGTCGACCTGTTTGCCCTTGTCGTGCTGAGAAATTTCGCCGTCATGAGAGCCCTTGTCGACCTGTTTGCCCTTGTCTGGTCGAGGACTTTTGCCGTCTTGCGATCCCTTGTCGGCATGAGGACCGTGGTCGTCATGAGCAATTTTCTTAGGTCTGCCCAACGGTTTAGGTTTTTCTGCGCCGATGGCAGGGCTGCTCTTCTTTTTCCTCGGCGGCATCATCGAGATGTTCTCCGCAATAGATTACCGGTGGATATGAGGCTAATATGGGGAAGCCTGCAGCCGGAACTGCAGTAGCCCGCTTGCTGGGGTGCAGGAGGCGCTAACCGAAGAGGGGGAATGGTTGGCCGCGGGCTAGGAGCTAGGAGAGCGTAAGCAGCTGCATGGTGTTCACGGGAGTGGTAACCAACAAGAATGATGGATATAGTTCGGGGTGGGTGGGTGGCTGGGTTCTGGAACCTCCCCAAACCGTGGGTGACTGAAACCAGGCGAGTAGCGAGCTGCGGGTCTAGCCGCGGACTCGAATGGATACGGGTTATAGACAATGCGATTGTAGGATGGGAATGGATGGGTTAGAGAGCAATGGGTGAGAATAGAGGTACGAGGGAGACTTAGAGAGTGCTTGAGAGAAGAGGGAGGAGAGGACAAAGAAGGCGCAATGGATGGAGGCTGGTCTTCATGCAGCGGAAAGTGTGGAGCTGGCCAACTCAGCGTAGAGCATTTTGTATACTGCAGTTACGCCCTTGTGTATAGCCAAGGATAATAAGCATGTCATACATATGTAGTGTCTCCGATCGAAGTATATCCCTGTGTTTTGCGGGGAAACAGGAATCAGCCCCTGTTCATTTAGCAGTGATCAGAGTACGGTGCACTAGTATAGAATCACCGGACAAAGCACAGAGAAAGCAGAAAGCCCGCGTTGCATGTTGACTCTTCTGCTCAACCAAAGCTAATGCTTCTCAATCAAACTGCCCCCCCCTCCCTTCCTTTTTTTTTTTTTTTTTTTGCACACAAGCTAGCCTGTGCCTCCCACAAATTCTCAAAGCATACCAATGCGCCGCGTTCCTTGACCCACAAAGATCGGAACGTACCATCTAACCTCTAAGAGAGTACAGATGGATTCGAGCCATTATCTCAATAGACCTAAGCAGGAAGCTCCGCAGCAGCAATCTAGCACCACCTACTCTGCTCGTATGACTGACTCGTTCTACCCGGCGCTTGCTGTAGCTTCCACTCAGCGAAAGCACACTGGACTTAGACACCGGTCACCTAGCCCATTGAGCGTCTAGCAATTAGTCCAACCGAAGCTCGCCATCGCGGTCAGCTGCTTTATCCAAGGCATCTGTAATGCGCGACCCGCTTCCCTCGTAGAGAAGTGAATCGTACACCGTCGCGCCCACAAAACAGCCAACGAAGGGGGTAAAAAAGGGCACCACAAAGTAGTAATTTGCCGCCGTGAATACCTCACGACCGTACAAAAAGGCCGAAAAGAGTCGGGGACCAAAGTCACGGGCTGGATTAATTGCCTAGGACAAAGTTAGTTCGAAGAACAGACAATGATGATCAGATGGCCGCTAATGCGTAAGCGAGAAACGTACGTAACCTGTCTGCCAGCCCACGGCAGCGCCAATAGCAACTAGGAGCAAGAACATCGAGAGCTGAGGTGACTGGAAGCGGTGTGCGTTGGCAGGGTCTGATATGCTCAAGACACCAAACATGAGCACAGATGCTCCGAGCACTTCGTTGAAGACGGCTTCCCAGTTCGATGAGAAGAAGGCCGCTGGGTAGGTGCAGAAGACGCCGGCCGAGTGATGCCCCCTGGGACTCAGAATGGACCCTCCGGGGATCGTATACTCGGGATCCCACGCCAGGATAGCCGAGCGATAGTTGATGTAGACAACGGCAGCACCCACAAAGCCTCCCAGAAACTGGGCTAGTAACTTGCCCGGAAGTCTCCTCCACTGATCAGGCTGCGGTCGCACTATAGCCATAATGATAGAGATTGCAGGATTGCAGACCGGGCTGGGATCGGCCAAGTAGCCGGAGAGACAGACTGCCGCCGCCCAGGCCAGGTTGATAGACAGCCAGGTACCATACTGGTAGTCGGAAAGCAGAGCCTGGGCAACCACTCCGTCGCCGATGACGATGATCAACGCCGTCCCGAGAAACTCGGCCGCGTACGGCTTGAGCCCTCGGGGTGACAGCTGCGAAAGAGAAAGGCGCATCCTGTGTGTCTTTCAGAGCCTTGTCTAGGGCGCAGGAAGTCTAGGTATGGAGAAGGAGAGGTAGAAGAAGAAAGAGGAGGGGGATCGGCGGGAGTGGATAGATGTATATATGTCTGAATTCCAGGCTATCTATGTTCCTCACCTACCGGAGGCCCTCTCCGAAAAAACTGTGTTCAGTTGCATTTCTGATTGGTTCGATTCAAAAGTGTTTACGTCCGGGGCCAAAACAGGTTTAGAGCTGTCTCAAGCTATTTGCTAAGTCTTCATTGGCCCGAGTCATGCAATTCCACCGCAGCGGTAACGACAGGGATATCATTGATGAGGCTGACAAGGTATAGAAAGCCGTGTGGCTGGTATATAACCGCGAAAAAGATACAACGCCGTCAACAACCGTAGGCTCCAAATGAGTTCGTAAGGTACATTAGTCATTCAATCTTCCTTCCCAGACACCAAGGAGCGACGAGCTACCACATCGCGAAAAGATAGCCACTCCCTGTACATGAAAATATAACACTGTCACTCCTACCAAGCATCCACACAAAGAAGCACCAGCAGAAAGCCGCCCATCCGAACGCCCACCCAAGCACGCTAAAAAAAAACAGAAGCCTAAAGAAACTGGAATTCCCACGCTATTGGGCTAGTGCGTGTCGTTGTCAGGATTGCCAACAGCAGCATCGTAACTGGGGATGGGTGGTTGGCCCTCACGAGAGAAGTCTTGGCTGGTTCTTGGACTCCTATCAGGGCTGGTGTATTCTGGAGGTGGGACCTGCTCCAATTCATCCGGGGTCATTAATGGGACCTGCTCAGGGTTGCTGGCATCTGTTCTGCTTGACCCTTCTCCGGCATCCTCATGTGAGGGAATATGGGCGAGCGGAGCGAGAGAAATGTCAGTTGGTGATCGAATGGGCCCGGGGCTGACAGCTGGTGGTATTCGAACTGTTGAACTGGTTTGCGCATAACTGGGGTCCTGATAGACCCGATGCGCCAGGTAAGCGGCACTTTCTCGGCCGGACTCAAGAAGGATACTGCCTTGCTCACTGCCATACGGTGGAGGAGGTGCTAGACTGCCAGTCATTGGCGCTAAGCCCCACTTTTTGACATTGGCCTCAATGAACACAAATCCCATTTGGCCAAAGTTCACGTGTACCGTGCAGGGCCCAGTTGCTCCAATTGTAGGAAAGAAATTTTGGGACTTCTGGCCATGAACCACATCTTCTAGTTTCTTGCCATTGCGTGTGAAGAATATGGTCCCAGAGCGGGGACGGTATCCAACTCCAACGACATCACCTTGAGTGAGTTGAGGTCCATATGGAAGCGAGACAAACGGTTGGTTATACCTCCGCTGGCCCGTGGACTCGTATGCGACCGATGCTTTGTGATAACCTACGAATATCAGCCATCCATGGTTGCATAATCTAGGGTGTGACGAACGTACCTGGTAACCTGAACAGTGGATATGGTTTCGTAGACATGCCAATGCTGATAAGACTGGTATCTGGCTTATCGTAAATCTTTGCCTCCCAATAATATACATCGTTTTGTTTGGGCACTGGTAGGTTCGTCTGGACACTGCAAATTGAGTCGTAAAACTCGATTTCTGTTCGGCCCTCTACAAAACAATTGGCAATCTCAAGTTCCGGCTGGAATTCCCACGCTGATACGCCCTTTTCTTGGATTGCGAGAAATTGGGACAATGATATGTCGGTCTGCGATGACTCGGGAGGATTGGCTTCAACAAACGCTATATCATACGATTAGCTGCTATTGCAGGTAACGCGAACGCGAAAGCCCTAAACATCAATGGAGGCTTACCCTTCGACCTCATATACTCCGATTTTGACAAATCATCCATAACTTCGAGCGCCTCGGCCTCCTCGCGCAAAAATGCTTGTTCATCGTCAAATTCACCTGGGCGGCCCATACGATCTAATAGAATTCGACCACGCTGGGTATACTTGAAGAAGAAAAAAACTGCGAGCACCAGCACTGCAACCGCCGCCGATCCGAAGGCTGATAATACACCGATCAAGATACCCTTCCCGGTTGAGTTGCCACTAGCACTTATTGCGTTGCCATTGTCTTGCTCCCAAGATGTCGTTGGAATCGCACGTACAAGGTCCGAACCGACATTTTGCGGGTCGACAAACGGCGATGTATGTATATTCGTTTCAACTGTTGGAGGGTTTGTTCTGATGGAAGTTGCGAGGGTCGAGGGAGCATCCCAGAAAGCACCGGGCGCCGGTGCCTCAGATCCCCGCATCGTTCATTGACTGGCAGAGAAGCCTTTGTCGATAAGGCGTCAAAGTATCAGAGCGCTAATTCAGGAATTCGGAAGAATGAGAAGCCAGACAGGATGACGCAAGATAACTATATGAAACAGAAGATTGAAGAGTTTAATGGGGATGGATGAGACGAAATGACGATCGGGTAGGACTTGGGAAGTCTGGAAGTGGAAGACGGATCTGCGGGAAGAGTGGAAGTCAGTGGCCGGAACTTGGCGGGGGCGATAAAAATGGATCTCAGGCGTCAAACCATGGACGTTTTCGGGCCCTGGTCTGCTGCTTGTCAACACCAATTGCTGTTGATTTATAGTCGGCGATGTCAAGAAGGGATAAGATGGTTCTGGGATACCAGCCCTTTTTCTTGACTCTCGTGACCCTTTGTCGCCCTGCATTGCAGGTGTCAGCCTGCCTGCCGAATGGGAGCGCCATTCTAAGCTCTAAGGGCGGCCGTACAGTGCCCCGTACGGGAACGTCATCCTAGCGCTCCGTCGTCCTTGTTATCATCCCTCACTTGTTTGTACGCCTCACCGGAGGGTTCCCTCATACCATATTGCTATTATAGTGAGTTTGCTAGGCTATACTTCCCTCCAGGATGCGAGTCTCGGATCTACCAGAACATGACATCTCGCCCGATGACACCTGCGACATCCACATCACAGTCGAGACGGACTCTGAGTGCGACAAGTATCCAGGTACGTGCCTAGTTAGTCCATATTATTTGACCCCCTACGCCACCACTAGCTCCTGGTCCTTCTTCCTTCAGATATAAGTGCGCTTCTAACAAGGTATCTTCTCGCAGCAAAACAACATGCCCGCAAGGTCGCTGCGAAACTAGGAGTCTGCGACGGCCTTATCTATCTCGCTGGCAAGGCTACCATTAACTGGGGAGACTCAGATCAACCGCGTCCTTTCCGGCAAAGACGATACTTTTATTACCTGAGTGGTGTAGATGAGGCCGATTGCTTCCTGACATACGACATTCGTAACGACCTCTTGACTCTCTACGTTCCGAATTTCAGCCTTCAGCACGCGATATGGATGGGCCCAACATTGACCGTGAACGAGGCACGGCACCAATATGATGCAGATCGCTTTCGCTACTATGCTGCTTTACGAGGCGACCTGAATGCGTGGGTTGACCAGTACAACAAAGATAGCCCGATCTACATCCTCCATAGCTCTCAGCAACCCCAGGTTTCGTCAGATAAACTCCGGCTGGACAATAGGTCCTTAGTACCCGCAATGGATGCAGCGCGCGAGGTGAAGGACGAATATGAGATCCGGATGATTCGCAAAGCCAACGAGGTATCTGCTCTTGCACACCGAAGTATCCTTGAGAACATACACCGCATGTCCAACGAGGGTGAAATCGAAGGACTGTTCCTGGACACCTGCGTATCCAATGGCGCCAAGAATCAGTCTTATGAGATAATCGCAGGGTCAGGGCCTAATGCAGCAGTACTGCACTATGTGAAGAATGATGAGAATTTCAAGGGGAGACAGCTTGTCTGTCTCGATGCAGGCGCGGAGTGGAATTGCTACGCGAGCGATGTCACTCGCACAATCCCTCTTGGAAGAGACTGGCCTAGCACGGACGCAAAAGATATCTACGCCATCGTAGAGGAGATGCAGGAGGAATGTATCAGACGCGTTAAGCCTGGACTGCGATTCCGGGACTTACAAGAGCTCGCACATGTCATTGCCATCAAGGGTTTGCAGAGGCTCGGAATCCTCACAGACGGAACTGTAGAAGAGATCCGTCGATCCGGGGCATCTTCGGTTTTCTTTCCCCATGGTCTCGGCCATCATGTAGGATTGGAGGTTCATGATGTATCGGCGCAGCCAATTACTGCTAATAATGAGCCCTGGACGAGGGACTTTATACCCCAAATGAGCACACCACTTCTTCAAGAGGGCATGGTGATTACCATTGAGCCGGGAGTCTATTTCAACAAGCTCGCGCTGAAAAATGCTCGAAGTTTGCCGTTGGCGAAGTACATCGACCTGGACAAGGCCGAGCAGTATATTTCTGTCGGCGGAGTGCGCATCGAGGACGATCTTCTGGTCACCAGCACAGGATATGAGAACTTGACAACCGCTCCAAAAGGCAAGCAGATGCTAGAGATACTCCGCGGGTGTGGGAAGCGACGACAGAGCCTAACTTACTGATGTCACCTGATGTTTGAGTTGTTGAGATATGGCACAAGTCGACATTGCCAAGTTCTATATCTGTTTAGTCCTAAGGATGCCTAGAAACCTTGTGTATACGGAGTAGTCTGGATAATATCCCGCAACTACAAATAACCAGTCGAACACGCACGGAGCATGTCATACAGTGAAACTGAATCCTAGAGAATCGTTCTTCGCTTCCAAGAAACGACGCGACACAGCTTTTGAGGCATACAGGAGACGGTTACACACGTGGCGCGTACCTACAGTACAGGATGCCATACGTCCTATGCAAAGGACAAAAAGCCAATCGAAGCGAGCTGCGGGAAAAAACAGCTTCAGGAGTCAGGCCACTATGCCAACCAATCCACCCATCCTTTACCTTTTAAGGATCGGTAATAATATTAATGTACTCCCGTCCGTAGCCACTGTCAGAGTTTTCCCCCCTTGCGCCATTAATGTATCATCCCACTGTCATCATCAGACCGGATATATTCGCCGAGGCCAAGGTACTCTGTGGACTATCTGGAACCCTGGACTACTCCGGAGTAGGTAAAAGATTTTTAGTCCTGTACACAAGCCCCTCCAGGTAGGGTAGCGACGTTGGCGAGTCGTACCGAGCACTCAGCACCTCGCGTCATCGATTCATCGATCGGTTTCGGATCATCCAGGAACTTCCAGAACTTAGTCTTGGTCTCAGGAGGTCAGGAGTCAGTTGTTCTGGACCTTGACAAATTGACCGGACCCATCACGATCATTCGTGTTTAGGTAAGACCGCAAGAAGCTTAGACATGCAAGCTCAGGTGAAAAATTAGTTAGCTGGCACTTGTAATGAAGAGCCCAAAGCGAACCCGGGAAACTCCGTAGACAGATGCAATGCAGCTCTGCGATTAGGCAATTTGGCGCCATATCTTATGCGATGGCAGCGATGCTAGCCTCTTGGGCATCGCCGCATCATGAAGGAAGGCTCGGGAACAGGCAAAAATATGCAGGAAGGTGGATCGGGGACCCGGGCATCCGTGAAAATCGTCCGGTGGGCCTGGCGTGTTGTCTGCAACATTTTGAGAACATTTTTCCTCGCAGGGCTAGGCCGATGTAGGAGCTCCATCACCTGATTGGGGTATAGTGAGTCACACCATACCTGCAGTCATTCTGCCATGGGAATCCGTCATCGTCTCATGCTGTATATAATCAGTCGGGCCTCCTCTGCGGCTTTCAGCTCCCTCCCTTTCCTCTTTTTTTTTACCTCATCTCGTCCTTCCAAGGGGGTGATGGTCATTATTCCCCTCTTTGCCGTCTAGGGTTACATCTAAACTTCTTATCAAGCTTTGTTTTGTTTATACGTCTATACTATTCCTATACTTCCGCCGTACCCTAGAGGACAGAGAGGGAAGGGGGAACATTTACCAGAGAATCCTCGTCCAAAAGTTCTTGCTTTTTGTATAGAATGGGACAGAAGCACAACCGACGACGAACTCGCCCTCGATCTCGAAAAACCTCCGTCAATATAGCTCCGCCTACTGGGACTATATCTTCTTTTCCAATCGACTTCTGCGCTCAACCCTATCCATACTTTTCCGACTGCCGTGAAAACCGCTCTGCCTCCACCCGGCACTATAGGGGGTCGACATGGCAGTACATTGAGCACCTGAAACCGGAAACAGCCATCATGGAGGAGGAACAATACCGACTTTTTGGAGGCGAGCCTGGGGATGATATGGGTCTTTGCTATCGCATGCTCGAGTACTTCGGAGGACTCGACTACATCGACCCGTGAGTTTTTCTGATTTGCCATCATGAAGCGAAACTCATCCTGACATTACGTCGTTTGCCAGTGTTCACGACTTCAATCCCTTGCCTGGGTGAACACCATCCCAAGCATCCTGGCGAGCATCGTGACTATCGTCCGTTGTGCTGTCGCCAGTGGAGGAAATAAACATAAAAACCGACCGTAAAGACGATTCGACGAACGATTTCGACTTGATTCGAATATCCAACCAACTCTCATATCTCGCCAACAATTCGTCCGCAACGTATGGGAGCACATCACGTTCCCAAGGCGAAGGCACCAGCTTACATGGGTTACCCAAGTCACCGACTTGTAGCAATGAAGATTCTTCATGAATCGGATTGGTCTATCCAGGCTTGGCCATGTGACTTCTGGTATGAGAACCATGCCCTGGCGATTTTGAGGCATCTTCTGCCTAGGCTTGCTTGATGGGTCGAGTTCGCTGATCGATCAGCCAAAACTGGCTGATCGTTGACGCTTGAATTCCCCATTGACTAGTTGAGTTAGGAACGTGCCTTATGTTCGCGTACGTAGTACCACCGCAGGGTTTGGGATCTCGCGTTTGTTGCCAGTCATCATCATCATCATCAGGGAACCGCGGCGAGGGAGAATGATTTTGGTGAGCCATCATGTCATGTGGTGTACCTGCTCAGGGACACAATTGCAGGCTCAATACATTGAACGTCCGACTGGATAGAATGATCGCTATCCTCTGTATGCCATACATAAACGGCCGCATATTATTAAAGAGTATTTTTGATGAATAATGAGTCATAAAAATAATTAATATGAATTTTAACAGCAATAAATGAAGGACAAGTAAAGAATGATGGTTACGTAGGATTTTGGACCCTGACGAACGGGTAGCCTTGTGGCCTTATCCCAAGTGGCAGGCGGTGTATAAGCCATACTCCGTAAAGGACACGGTCGATCACAAAGCGATGCTGGCAATAAGATAATCCACCCAAGGTTCACGGAGATGTTGCTGGCCACTCTGCCTTTCCCACCACCTCACTTTCCACCTTGCCAGTTTTGAACGACATACCCACGGACTTATTCCATCAAGGCAAACTATTACCAAAACGACTCTTAGTCTTGATATATACCTGAAGGCGAACCTCTGCCGCGAAGTCTGCCCACTGCGGGCAACCGTGTCCACAGAACTCGCTTCACCATGTCCACAGATTACACCTACGATGAACAGGTATGAGTTCAAATCAAGCGCTGCGACAACTTGTCACACCTCGCGGTTGACTAATTTATCTCATAGGGGCAATTTTTCCCGTTCTTCGTGCTGACGTTGACTGGTCTCGTCACTCTACCCTTGACATACAATCTCCTTAAACCGCCCAAAGGTACGGCCAAACAAGTTTATCTGGTCTTCGCGTGACTACTCAATGTCTAACGTACTGCGATGCTCTAGAGCTCGAAAACACCGCTCCCCGGATACGGTCCAATTTCAAGCCCGAACATGAAGACCTAATCGAGGCTCAAAAGCGGAAACGCCTCCGTAAGGAGCGCCGCATCAAGCGCATAGTCACTGTTGTATTGGGGTACACTATTATAGCATATATGGCATATTTGATTGTGGTCACTGCCCGGGCATCACCGAAAATTTGGGATCCCTATGACATTTTGGGTGTCTCAAGAGTGAGTCTAGATTTACTCGCTGGACATTCGTTCATTCGTTTCTGTATGCTGGTGGCTGACTGTTATTATTAGAGCGCCGACGAGAAGGCGATCTCCAAGCACTACAAGCGTCTTTCTCTCATCTACCACCCCGACAAGATCCGACCCGACCCCGCCAAAAATGAAACCATTGAAATGCTCAACGACCGTTTCGTGGAACTCACCAAGGCTTACAAAGCTCTAACCGACGATGAAGTGCGCAACAACTACCTCCAATATGGACATCCAGATGGCAAGCAGAGCTTCAGTATCGGCATTGCTCTTCCTCAATTCATCGTCACCGAAGGAAATGGAAAATACGTTCTTCTCGTGTACGGATGCTTGCTTGGTGTACTCCTGCCTTACATTGTCGGGAAATGGTGGTATGGTTCCCAGCGATACACCAAGGAAAGAGTCTACGTCGCCAGTGCGGGTAACATCTTCCGAGAGTACAAGGATGATATCACAGATGGTGGCATTGTCAATGCTATTTCTTCCGGTGACGAATTCAAGGAGGTCATCCCAGCCTCAAAGGCAGAGTCCGGGTTGGCGAAGCTCGAGAAAAAGGTGCTAGCCGAAGACAGCAAATTCCTGTCAGGGCAAGTCCGGGAAGTTATCAAGGGCTTAGACGATTCTAGTAGAAGGAAGGCCTTAGCTTTGTTATGGGCTTATTTGGGTCGCGTCGAATTGGATGATTCTACCCTCAACGGAGGTAAGTCGCTTAAAACTAGTGATAGTTTAGCCACTAACTTCAATATAGAAAAGTACGAGGTCGCACCGATTGCTCTAGCTCTGAACGAAGCATTTACCGCTGTTTGTCTTGCCTTTGGCAATCTCCGTCCCCTTCTTGGCTCCTTCCGCACCTCTCAAAACCTGATCCAAGCTGTTGCGCCGGGTTCCTCTCCTCTCCTCCAACTCCCTCACTTCACAGACCAAGTTGTGCGATCAATAGAAGGCGAAGATGTCAAAAACCATTTCACTGTTCAGAAGTTCATGAAGATGTCGGAGGATAAGCGACGCTCTCTGACAGTTGGTGCTGGGTTTCTCTCCGAGCAGCAGTACACCGCTGCCATCTCCGTTGCTAAACAACTACCCGTCCTCGAAATTTCCAAGGCTTGGTTCAAAGTCATGGGAGAGAAAGTGATCACCCCCAGCAGTCTTGTCCAGCTCGTTGTGAAGGCTCGATTCATCCCACCTGGGTCCACAAATGTTCCCGAAGCAAATCCCACTGATCTCGAAGACATAGACCCCGAAGAGGGCGACCTCGACGCACTTATGGGTCGCGGGCCCTCCCGGAACCGGTCTGTCAAGCTTGCAGATGGTCAAAACAACGTGAACAAGAAGGTCCAACCGCCACTCGCCAACGCACCATACCTTGCACTCGACCATTCTCCACGATGGCAAATATTCCTTGCCGATGGTAAGCAGGGCAAGATCGCCGTGCCTCCGTTCATTTTCACTACTTTCGAAAAGCCTCTCTTTGACGAATTCGGCAACCCCACGTACAACGTGCAGACGCTCAGGATGCAATTCCAAGCGCCTCCCCAAGTCGGAGACTTCCATTTCGTCATGCACATGGTTTGCGACAGCTATATCGGCCTTGATTCCCACGTCGACATCACCCTCCACATAGATGACCCGGCCAAGGCGGCTGCGCTAGAAGAGGATGATGATATCAGTGAACCCGATGAGGGTAAGTTACCACCCCGTTTTTGTCCCTGGCCTCCCGTTATAACAAACCTGACCCACTACAGACTCAATAGCCGGTCAGATGCACGCGCTGAAGACCGGTCAGCCACCAAAGAAGAAGGCCAAGAAGCCTGTCGACGTGTCGAGTGACGAGGAAAGCGATACTGAAGGCGATGAAGGAGAGACCAGCGACACCAATACCGAAACCGATGTTGACGACTAAATAAACCTACACATGATACTTATCCAAAGATATCAACTGAAGTGACGGGTGCGAATCAGAGCAGGACCACAACGACAGGAATAAAGAATACCCCTGGTAAATGATTTGTACTTACCTCCCTCTTGTCACGGCATTACTATTTCTGGAGGGGCCATCTTATCGGAGTTCCGTTTTTATTTTTTTGTTTTTATCTATGTATTATCTCAGAACAATTCATCTGAGTCCACCATGCTGGACGCTTTATCCTACGTGTGAGGGTTGGCATTTGCTGTATCGATGGGTTGGGATATTTAATGCGGGTCGGGGTTAGGTCGTGGCATACATGCATAAGAAATGGACAGTTCCCGCTACTCTTCAGTGGCCCCTGTTGAGTTCAGTACAGCTACACTCGCAAAGTGGCGTCGCTTTAAAAGGCAAAGCACCAACATCTGTCATTGAAGTTGGAAGATCTCAAACCGGCTCCTCTACCATAGAGCGCTTGATCGGCTTCTTCATAATCTTGAACAGGTCTCGAATTCAATTATTGACCGGTATTGAACCTAGCACATGAAGCACATGAAGACCAAAACAAACATGTTGAAGACCATTAATTGATCACATAGTAGCACTGGGAGAGACAGGGTAAAACGAAAACGGGTATATCTCAACGCACACCACAAACCAACACAAGCAATAGCTGGGCATGTATCGCGTATATTCCAGGAAACACAAGGAGATAGGAGCCTGCATATTTATTAAGACTATGATGACGATTCTTCGAAAGGGGGGTATATACTGGAATGGAAGAGCACTGCATGTAACGCGCAGAGACAAGCTATTCACACGGGTATTCCCATGGCGATTGCAAAGGCTGTTGGTAGACAGGTTGATGGTCGGGAATATGGAGACTATAGTTCTCAACCAGACCAACTGAAAGGCCGGCTGCTGTCACTGTAGGTGGGACCCCTGGGCCCGTAGTCACTATAGACTGGAGGCGGTTACTCGTTGACTCCTGAGTGCAGCAGTAGAGATATGGATGTGCGAGGCCAGAAACAGGCGAAGGTCCTGCGCCATCACACTTGGGCTCGTTTATAAGAGCTGGTATCTCCATGACTTGGGGCGGCAGCGCTGTCCCGCGAAACCCGGCTTGCGAATAGCCGTGATATGATTCGGGATGGATAGGCTGGAACTCCCACTTGATTTGGGCGTGTTCACTGGGGGATACTTGAACAGGGCTAGTCAAGCTAGTCGGTATAGGATCGGGAGGCGTAACGGGCTCTGGCGATGGATCTGTGGTTGCGCTGCACTCGGTCGAGCTTGACAGCATGCGTAGGTAGTGAAAATCTTCGGCCTCTTCACCCTCGGCCGCCTGAGAAGAGTCCTCAGCCTGCTTTATTAGTCCCAAGCGGTCCAGAATTGCATGCGTGAGGGGATATCCATCAGCCGTCTCAGCGAGAGCTTCCCCTGGGAATCCCTCCTTGCTGGCACAGAGCTTGTAGAGCCTTTGGAGTGCCTTGACCACAAGGGAATGGTGTGATTCCAGCATTTCAACGAATCTGAATGATGACTCACTTGTAAGCCGGGTTGTATGGCAACAGGAGATAGAAGAAGCCTCACCCTCGAGAGTAAACCTTTGTCTGGGTAGCTTTTCTATCCCGGAAAAGGCAGGGGTGGTTATATGATGAGCAGCGGTTGCAGGGTTGTTTCCCGTCACACTAGATAAAGCTAGTCAGCATTGGGGACTTCAACATATTCAGGACAAAATAATGTAAACAGACCTTCGTCTTCTTGACTCTGCAGCGGTCACAAGCCTTCAAGACATGCTTCCGCTTCACCCGAAAAACGCGTGAATCATGCTTCTCGTCGTTCAAAGAGATGCGTGAATCGTACTGTGACAAAGACGACACAGTAGGGTAGTCATATATAGTATCTGGCCACCCGCCTATCTGTGGCTTGGGGCGTAGTTTGGGCTGCTTTAACATTGCGTTGGACATGAAGATAGCCCGACAAACAAATTCGGAGAGTATGGGATGATGTGGCTGTTTATCTGATCGGGCAACAAAGCTCACGGGCTGACGAGCTGACCCTTAACTGGCCACTGCACGCAGCTTGGAATGAGGGGTAGTGGTAGAACAGACCTTGACTCACACAGTAGGTTGATAGAAGTGAATGTCATTTGAAGCAGGCGGCGGCTGACAGATGGCGCCATATCTTCAATGAAGATCATGATTAGCATACCAGGGAGCTAGCTCTTGTGCAGTCGCCCCGCAAATGCAGCTGACAATCGTTCCCCAGTTGGTTATATCGACGCCGTCCTGAAGGTGACGTGGATTAGGCTGGCCCACCACTACTGGTCCATTACAATATGGACCGGTACTATCGCTTCCATGCGTCCACCTTTTGTGGTTGCGATAGCCTTGTAAATAGCCAGAACTGCCCCCAGAGACAACCTTGAACCAAGGCCTTGACCTTGCAGCAGTGGGCCAGTTAGGCCAAGGATATAGTTGCATAGGAAAAAGGATTCGCTGTGGCTGACGTATAAGAGACCGTTCATGTTGACATCCTGAACCCCACACCAGGATTGGAATGCTACTCATTGCAGCTCATCGGCACTTCCCGTCCACGTTCCAGTCTGTTGGGTTGGCAGCGAAACTCAGAATAAACATCTACTCCGTACGGGGGAGTCTGATCGGCAAAGTCACGAACGCCACCACTGCCTTGGGACATGTAAGCGGTAGATCCATTTTTGCCTCTTCGCGCAAGCTCACGATTCCGAGTTCCCATTTTTGTGCTTTCCAATGTGTTTTAGCATGTACTGTCATCTCGAATACAAGACTACCCAACCGGGGATTTTCCATGTATCGCAGCAGTCGAAATCTGACAGGTCAAAAAATGATGAAGAAACTGGGACCACTCGCTGTCTTGCAGGCGTCCTATCGGCGGGTAAGACGACTGTCATTGGGGCACATAAGGCAGTCATCACACCCGGACCACTTTCTACAGTGGCGAGCTCGCGCTTCATCTAGCATTGTGCCAAGATTGATTGATGTTGATCCAATGGTAAGAGCTTCTTCGATTCTCAATTTGCTTTTCCTTTTCCCCACCAAGTGTTCCAAATTGCAAGACCAATGGGTGCCATCCGTTGCACTTACTCCGTACTCCGTGCGTCTACCAATTTAACTCAGTTCAGGTTACCTCCATCAGAGAGTCCAATTTTGTCGAACATTCTTCGTTGTGGTCGGACTCAAATCTAGCGCCCTAAAGCCTAAGCAGTGAGCGCTCGGTGTGCGGTGGGATTGAAGCCTTCGACTCCCTGGAGAAAGGTGACAATGAAAGGACTCGATGGAAAGGGAGAAAGGACTGGTCGCACGCGATTGCAGATATGTGTTCTTGTCGGAGCTTCGGTCAGAGGAGTTACTCCGTACAGCCACGGGCTAGGATGGGGGTCCGTCGGTCAGAGACAGCGGCGGAGTTATCCACCTCAATCTCGATGTTCTCGATCGATGAATCAACAAAACAAAGTGTGACTGAACACTCGATGAGCAGGACGTTGCGGTAGTTGCAGCAAGAGAGCTCCACCAAAGGTCTTCAGAGCTACTTTGGGGTCGTACAGCATGACTCGATTGGACATCCTTTGTAGTCTAGGTTCCAAGGCATACCACGAACTCCCTCGGCTGAGTTTCGAGGAGAGGTGTTTCGAGGAGCGGAATATTGAAACAACGAGGACAAGAGGTGGAGGGTAACAGAAAGCCTTGCTAGCTCTATCCCAGCCAGAACCGAATGCCGATTCGCCTATCGGGCCATTATTTTCGACTTTTTCTTTCAGCGGAGCCTGAAGGCTGGGTCTGTCTTGACTCTTCTCGGCAGCGATTGGGGACGCGGGGGTAGACTAGCGCCTGCAGCCGTGCAGAGGGGTCCGTCCACCTGCAGCAAGTAGTAGTAGTTTGGTATCCCCCGGCATTTGAAATAACACAATCATCTCTCGAGTTCGTTAGACTGCATGTAGCTTGTCTGGAGGATCTACATCCAGGATGGACGATCAAAGATCGTCGATAAGGTAGACAGGTATCGGTGTTCAGGGTCTGTTGCAGATAGGGCAGTGTGGAAGCCTCTTTGTGTTGAGCCGCGTCGACCCATGTTTGCTGTAGCGTGGAACTCTATGTTTGGCAGAGGAGTTCGTCGAGCGTCCCCTCGCCGACATTAACACAGGGTTGCAATAACGGGATGCAGATGAGAGATCGAAGAAAGCAAAAGAGAAGACGATAAGCCAATGAGCGATGGCCTCAACTGCGGCGAAACGTGACTTGCACCCCGTGCGCTCATTCTGTGCGACCAGAGACTCGTCCGCCTTCGTTGGGATCCAGGGGAGCATCGAGCTATGGTCTCATGATGATCGGCAGCTGAAGGGCTTCTGCTATTCCTTCTATCTCAATTTTCCATCCCGGTAGCACCTGCATGTCTTTCAACGCGATGGCACCTTCTATTCCCACCGGGTCCCTAGTTGTGCCGAGAGCGACAAGATGGGAACTGCCCTGCTGCAGCCCGACAAGGACGGCCGCCTAGGGTCAATTCTTATATCTGGTTTAACGAGTGCAGGAGGGTCAGGTATCTGGTTGGTCTGAAATATAAGTGCGAGTGTTTCAACTACTGGAATCTGCCAGATAGTACCCTAAGGAGTACATCCTGCCTGAGGCGTGGTTGAACGGCAGGGCGCGTGAGGCAAAGTAATGTGCATTTCGCACAGGGCTCCAACATGCCCTCTCCATGAGATCGAGCGCCGCCAAGATCGCGTCAGAACGGCAGCGTCGTCTTGCAGATGCTGTAAGAAAATATTTGAAATCACGCGGTGACAATAATAATAAGTAGTCGAGATCGGCTCTCTACTGCGGGTTAACTCCGCTTGCCGCTCTTCCTTGACCATACGCCTGAAAGTGGTCAATGGCAAACTTCATTGCCTCTGGAGCTGACGACGAGAGGACACAGATGCCCCGCCTTGAGGCTGGTTTATCTATTCGATTCTCGGGTGGAGTTTAACATCGGATCATCGGAACGAGCCAAAGACCTGCGAATTCTTCGAGTTTGAGCGCCGCTGTGGCCGATGAACGCAAAGAACATGGGCTGCAGGAGATAGCGGAGTCAAGCACCAGTCAATTGAGTAGGTAAAAGGCAAATAGAGTACATAGGGTTACTCGGTGGGCCTGGCTATTTCAGCCAGCCATCCAGAGACTGCATATTGTGTTTGCTACTCTGCAACTGTACCCTTACGGTTTAGGGATGAGCACACTAGCCTCGCCAGAGGCGAGGAGGTCGAAGCTTCCCTCACTTGTTGCTGTTATTGGCGAACTGGAGATTTGCTTCTCCTTTTCCACTGTCGGCAAAAGGCTGCTCATCTTTTCTGCATCTTCGTGCCAGCGTTTATCTCCGATCCATTCGACGCCATCGCCGGCACCGCGGGCATCCGCCTGCCGACGGGCCTTCTCACGTTCCATAAGAGGGAAAGCGCTTGTGTTGGAGGATCTTGATCCTTGACCTTCGTCATCGGACAAAGCGAAAGTGCGATTATGCCATTCGCCAAGGAACATGCCGTCTACATCGACATCCTGACGCACTCTGAGCCAGTCATTCATGTTCTCCCCGTACAACAACCGCAGCTCTCGCCCTGTCGACTTGAAGTTTTTGGCCCAATGTGGTTTCGCGCCCATCTCTCTCATCAGCCACTCAAATGCTTCGTAGTATCGATCCTTACAAGGGGGATCTTTATGGTACGGACGGTAAAGTGTCGCGTTGAGATACAATGTTGGTCCATCAGGGCTGCTTGGGTCAAGGAAGGGACGAGGATTTTTGTTAAGTGTAGTATCTGCGACCCTTACCTCGACTGGGCAATGAACCCACAGTCCATCAACAGGGAAGGGAATGCGGGCCGTTTCAGCATCACCATGCAGCCAGGCCGACAACCTTGTGATTGCTTCTGGCCCCTTATCCAGCGGCAACGCCCATTCATTCACAAATTGTGAATATAGACAGTTCATCAACAGTCCCGTTCGAGCTTGTTCAACTGCCTCTGTGACTGTCTTTTCAGCCTTGAAACCATACTGCATACCGAAAACAAACCATTCCACCCAGGGAAGAATCCGAGGAAAATAGTTTGATATGGCCAGCAGATTATGGTATACATGATACCCGAGCGACTCCCCATAAAAGTTCTTAGGCGGCGGCCTCAGAGGGAGAGAGGTCTTATCGGCGTACCAGTGAATCGCACTCTTCTCGTAGGGCATCCACCATACGCGAACAAACTCGTGCGATGTCCATAAACCAGATGACCACTCATCCAGTACGCTTGAAAGCGAGCGCCTCGTCTGCTTCCAAACAATGTTGAACGATGGCTCCGAGCGAAAGCTGACTTCGACGACTATTCCCAGCGCCCCTAACGAGATGAGGGCCGCTCGGAAGAGGTCCTGGTTGCTGTTCGCACTGCATCTTACCAATTGCCCATTCGCCAGCATTAGCGTCAACGAAACGATACATTCCGATATCAAACCATGTGCCAACGAACTCCCATGTGTGCCGGTTGCGATGACACCAGCAATGGACTGACTGTCAATACTTCCCAGATTCGAAAGCGTCAGACCATGGTCCTTCTCCAATTGTTTCCCCAAGTCCCTCAACCGAATACCCGCCTCAACCGTGACAATTCCAGTTTGAGTATCAACGTCCAATATGCGGTTGAAATCATCCAGGTTCACCATCCACGCCGAGGTGCACGTCAAGTCGGAAGGCGAATGGCCGCTACCAACAACCACAAGCCGACGGCGGCATCGACGAGCTAAATTCACAATCTTGTTTATTTCAGCAAGGGATTGCGGTTGAATGTATAACTCTGGGCGTGAATAGAAGGAGCGAGCCCAAGTGTGATGAAGGTGTCCGACAGAGCTGCGGAACGGCACCGCGGGGTCGATCCGGGAGAGCTCGCGAGCGACGGTGGGGTCCATTCTGGCGATGATTGTAGGTTGTTTATCACGACGGAACTCCTGATAGAATTAGGACATGACGATAGACAGCGATGAGAATGGTAGCGGAAATAGCTGAAAATAATAAGAGAGAAAAGAGAAACTGTGGACAAAGAGAATTGGGGTCTGAGGCAAGGATGCGATGGCGAAAATGTCCAACGAGCCTCGAACCGCAGTGGGGCTCCCTCGGCATCCCCAACCATTCTCCATCTTCCTCGCGCACCCAACTCCCATCCAACTTTCATCGGTCCGCGGAGAAAGCTTGGGCTTGACCTCAAATCTGTTAGTAAATTCCCCAAGGATCTTGCCAGCCCCGGATCCGGTATGCTGGTTTTGACAATGAATGACATCATGCACACTTATATAGCGAAACAATCAACAGCCATGGAGCCATCATGGTTACCAGTTTTACTCGATAAAATCACTCAAAAACACCTATAAAATGCCCTCTTTTTCTCAGGGGGCGTCTTCCCTGGAGATACTCTCCGAGCCAGACTGGGCCCAAAGCCACAGCCATCGGGTTGGCACCCGCAGCCGCGATGCCCGGTTCATGGGCTTAACGCATTCTGGTGACGAGAAACTCGAGGAACTTGAAGAAACGTCCCAGGAAAGGCTCGACGAGCTCCGGAAGAAGGTCAAAGAGGGTGGACTAGTCACCATCCGGGATGTTATGACGAAGCAGACTGTAAGTTTACTCATTCCAGTAATTGAAGGAAGGAGAAATAGATGATAATGAGTATAGGACTTTCATCTAACAAGGCCGGATTTACACCCAAGATTCTGGAGGTATGTGTTGCATACGACGGAGGATTTCCTCAAATTCGAGCAGCCGTGGCCGGTGAACCAGAAAAGGAAAGAGGAAGAAAAGCAGGAAGAAGAAAAAAAGAAACAGAAACAGAAAGCGGAAAGAGAAGGCGAGCAACAAGCAGATAGCCAACAAGATAAGAAAGAAAATCAAGAACAGCAGATGCAGGATGGAAAAGAACAAGCAAAGCAGCCAAAACTTTCAACAGAAGAGCAAGCACTACTGGATTGTCTACGATACGAACAGCAATACCGGTCTTCCATGCGGAGGAATGATGGAAAAGGGTATTCACCGTACAAGGATGATGATGCACATCTGTCCGCACAGATCGACGAGGCGGACCAGTTTTCTCCGGACAGCTGGATCCCACGCAGTGACAAGCTGATCCGACTGACTGGGAAACACCCCATGAACGCGGAGGTCGGGCTCTCAACCCTCTTTGACGCTGGCTTCATCACACCTGCAGGTGTCCATTATGTGCGAAATCATGGCGTGGTGCCGCATCTATTGTGGGAGAACCACAAGCTTGAAATAGAAGCTGGAAAGAAACTGACACTTGAGATGGATGGTTTGAGGGATCAATTCGAGAGCGTCAACATTCCGATCTTATTGGCTTGCGACGGCAATCGCAGGAAGGAATTGAATATGATCAAGAAAACTCGCGCGTTCAATTACACTGCTGCTGCCACTAGCTGCGCCTACTGGAAGGGAGCGTTGTTGCGTGATGTCTTGCTGGCAGCGGATATTGCACGGCTAGTGGACAACAATCCAGATAAATATTTCTGGGTGAACTTCGAGGGGGCCGACCAACTGGAAGAAGCCAAATATGCGACCTGCATTCCTCTTGACTACGCCATGGATGTTAGCAATGATGTTCTACTTGCCTACGAGATGAATGACCACCCGATTCCCCCGGATCACGGTTACCCCGTTCGCCTTTTGCTACCTGGCTGGGTGGGCGCACGGTCCGTCAAATGGTTGTCAAGGGTATGGATCACGGACCATGAGAATGACAGCTACTATCATATCTACGACAACCGGCAGCTTCCCAGTTTCGTCACCGACGTTGAATCCGAGATGGCGGAGACCATGTTCCATCATCCAAGCACTATAT
This sequence comes from Aspergillus incahuasiensis, assembly GCA_003719405.1. Classification (NCBI taxonomy): domain Eukaryota; kingdom Fungi; phylum Ascomycota; class Eurotiomycetes; order Eurotiales; family Aspergillaceae; genus Aspergillus; species Aspergillus incahuasiensis. The sequence continues at coordinate 53,390 of RHLP01000388.1, forward strand.
GCAACAAACAGATGCTCAACTCTGTTATTGTAAAGCCCGCACAGGGCGAGAAAATCAACTTGACGGATGTGAAGCGAGGGGAGGTTTACCGCGTCGAGGGATTCGCGTACAACGGGAACGGGAATGAAATCGTACGGGTGGAGGTTAGCTTGGATGGCGGTGATACTTGGCTGTACTGTATTCGCAAGGTCGCTCACTCTTCCTCTCTTTCTACTGTAAAGAGAAGCTAATGATGCCGATAGTATCCTGATTCACCATTCCGACACGATAAGAGATTTTGGACCTGGCTGCACTGGCATATCGACCTGGATTTGAGCAAGCTCATTCGCGCGCCCAGTATTATAGTTCGCGCAACCGACGAGCTCAGAACAACACAGCCGCCAAAGCCGGTGTGGAACATCACGGGGTAAGCCACCATCTCAAAGATTCAATAAATAATCCAGAATAATTGACTCGAACAGAATGATGAACAACTGCTGGTATCAAGTGCGCCCAGAGATTGACGAAACCTCAAGCAGCAGCGATGCATATCTCTTGTTTCGCCACCCTGTCGAGTCCGGCAATGGCACGAATGGCTGGATGGAGGAGTCCACTGAAGAACAGATCAAAGAGATTAAGCGGAAAGCGGCCGCCCCTGAAAAGGAGTTTACCCGTCAAGAAATTGAAAAGCACAGCTCCGCGGACGACTGCTGGATTGTCATCAACGGCAACGTTTATGATGTGACTAGTGTTCTAAGCTGGCATCCCGGTGGCAAAGGACCTATCATGGGACATGCTGGAGCAGTGCATATGAGTACGACAGAGGAGTTTGAGAGTATTCATGATGACTATGCACAGTCTAAGTTGAAAGGTGAGAAGACAAACCTCTTTGCCAGCCACGGACTTGGTCAAGATAACAGCTAACAAAATATCAGAATGTATAATCGGAAAAGTAACGCAAAAGGCCATGGCACACATAGAAAAGGACGCTCAACAAAAGGCCGAAGAGAGGTCGAATAAGGGCGACGCCGACAACAAAGTTGCTCTAGACAAGCACAAGTTCGTGTTCACCTCCATCCCTCTCATGGCCCCCCAAGCCACAAACCTTTAGACACTAACAGAAGCAAAATAGATGGATACAAGCCAAACTCCACAAAAAGCACCGCATCTCATCCGACACCCAACAATACACATTCACCCTTCCACCGCCCGCCAAAACCTTAGGTCTCCAGACAGGCCAGCACGTCCAAGTCGGCTTTCATTTCCAAGACCGCCTAGTCATGCGCCCCTACACCCCCATCCGACCTATCCTTCCGTCGGATGACGACGGCACTTTCGATTTGGTCGTAAAAACCTACTTCCCAGACGAAGACCAACCAGGCGGAACGCTGAGCAACATCCTCGACTGCATGCGCGAGGGCGAAGAGGTCGAAGTAAAGGGCCCCTCCGGCGCAATCCGGTATCTAGGAGATGGGAAATTTGCCATTGACGACACCGAGTATACTTTCGGCAAGGTCTCATTTATTCTCGGGGGTTCGGGCGTCACGCCAGGATACCAGGTCATTGCGCGGATTCTGTCAACACCCTCCGACAAAACGCAGATCAAAGCCATCTACGCGAATAAATCAGAGACCGATATACTGCTGCGTAAAAGCCTGGATAAGTTCGCTGAAGAGCATGAGGATCAGTTCTCCATCACGCATGTGCTTTCGCATCCGAGCAATGAGTGGAAGGGGCTCAAGGGCCACGTGAACGAAGATATCATCAAGAATAATGTATTTGAGCCTGGGGATGATTCCGCTGCGCTGCTTTGCGGGCCACCGACGATGATTCAGAAGGCAGCGTTGCCGGCGTTGAAGAATTGGGGATATGACGAAGATAAGAACCTGTTTGGTTTTTAGAGCTTATTGGCTGGTTTTGGACGCGTGAAGACTATTTTGGACTCGGGGTCTGTCCTGGGTGCAGACTGTCTTGTTCATCATGGTATATGTACGTTTTATCACAAATGCAATATACACACACATTGCAGCATGAGCTCCGGTGCCTGTCCATAGTCTTGATCTGACTTTCCTGCGTAGAAGGCAGGAGTAGAGAACAGAGCGAGATCAAAGCACGAGATATGAGTGTGCTAATGGGTATTTTTATGACATACTTATTTCATTTAGTACGCCACATAGTTAAATAGGATAGTTTTTAAAATATCGGTATTGCTACATCCAGAGAAAAGACCACCTGCCCGTCCATCAACCGGGATGTCTACCCAAGCACCCAAACAAAAACTGGCAGAAAACCCCGCGCAAAATATGCAGTTGGTATAGGCCGAAGCAAGAAAATGACCCCATATAACACAAAACATGATGAAACATGGCCCTAGCTCCGTAGACAATGCCCTCGCTCCATCAATATATGAATGCACAGGCATGGTCGCTATACAGCCCAAGACCACGACTTAAGAAATATAGACAGAAAGATAGCCAGCCACTTTAAGCACTATCAGCAGATTCACAATCGTAATTTGTTAGGCTCGAATTGCGTCAATTGCAGCGTTCAAAGGGAACACCTGAGGCGGTCGTTGCAAAGGACGTCGGGTCCATTTGCGGAATGCGCCGCGGCAAGCTTCAGGCGTTCCGCCTAGAGATATAAAGCTCTTTGGAATGAAAGGCCGATCTTGGAGGGAAGCAGCCAGGATGCCATACTCGTGCGCAAAGACGACTGCTGATGCGAACTCTGCTGGTCTATTGGAAGCCTGATCGCCCACGATCACATAGATCTCAAAGAAAGTATCAAGAATATAGATGCCCCTCGGTGAGAGGTCTTTCTGCGAGAAAGGCTCAACCTCTTGGATAGTATCATTTGGGCGAATCACTGGAGACGATGAGCCTGGGCGTCGAATCCAAAATGATCGCTGTCCAAGCTCATGGTCCACACGTAGTAGCCGATGGCGGAAATGATCATGGGCCGGTTTTAGCAACCAATCATCTGATTGTGCATACTCTCCTGTCTCCTTATGTTGAGGGAAGACTTCATAGAAACTGTCGGGCTCTTCTCCTTCGGCAACTTCTTCGAATTCGCCTGTCAAACCAAGATCCATGCCGATAAGACGAGCGGCGCCAATCTCTTCAGCGGAACTTCCCTTCCCTTTCCACAAATACACCTTGCCAAACATGGCTGATATCACAAAAGGGTAGCCTGTGCACAAATTATTCGGCGAGTAGTCAACCTCGTCAAACACCACTTGTCCCAGGTGCTTCCGCCCACAAAGCATGAATATGGCTGATGAGCTAGAACGGGAGCTTGAGCCACGGCGGGTGATGAGAATACCACCGAGAGCTTGAATAAAACGAGCGGGCTCTTTCCCCTGGTTGATAATCTCCAACTTGCAGCCATTCTCTCGCGCAATCTTTCGTGCGAAAGGCAGTGCGGTATCCACTGCTCCGCCCCAAACATCATCGCCGCGCCAAAGCTGGACTTCGGATCGTGTATTGCCATCCTCTTCCTCGAAAAAATGAACGCACAGGTACATTGCTCCTTCGTAAAGGATGTACTCCTGGTTAACCGGAAGATCCTGCTTATTCCCTTCACCCGTGATCTCCCATATTTGCTTTTTCAAGGTTCTGATCCCTGAACCGTCATTTTTTTCGATCAGCATCAACTGAGGGTCAATGCTAACACGATCACTGGAAAGTGGAAACGTCTTGAAGAAGTGAGAAATGGCGTCGAGGGATTCATCCGCTTGGGGAACTAGTGAGACAGAAGATCTTGGGGACGACAAATGATCTGTAGAGGCGTAAGGCCCTTTGGGAGGAACAGGCGGGGATGGCAAGGACTTTCGATAAGGGGATGAGTCTCTCGACCGATTGAGGAAGCCGTAAGAACCACCCGCGCGCGGAGAAGGAGTGGGTTGGTTCTCCCTAAAACTAGTCCTTAGCGGAGAGGGCGTTGGGGATGAGTAGTGGGTAAACGAGGTTCGTGGCTGATTGTCTTGAAGACTCGACGGTGAGCTGGCCGGTTGGGACGGACTAAAGGCTGAAGCGAAGGGAGACCTCCCTTGGCTGTCGGCATCGATGACCCTGCGCCCTAGAACTGGAGAACTTCTAGAAGGTGTAAAAGGTGGGAGATTGGGACTTTTATCCTTCTCTGGAACAGGGGGTAAGGTGTCATATTTTGCTGGTGGGGATGGTAAGCCATCTCCAAAACCCTCGGGGACACTGGTAGATGGCGAAGAAGGCCTCAGCGAGTCAGCCTCTGGTGGAACTTCTGAGCCAAGACCTTGATCTGGTAGAGGCCAGCTTCCTGTGTCGGCCGTGGGTTGTTCAATGCTGGAGATGTCTGTAGGTGGTAGATCTATGTCAAAGGACACGGGCGCAACTTTAGGTGATATTTCGGCTGTTGGTTGCTCGATTGCGCAGTTCGTTGACGATAGCTCTGCTTTTGGTGAAATGCCAGAGTCTGTCGGGTCTGGTGAATCATCTGTTGGAGTTACTAGCTTTGGTGGCCGTCTTTTGGGGCCTCTTGCACGGGCCTTCGTCATATGAGTAAGTGCTGTAATAGGTGCCATATCGTCAGAAGGCAGGCTGCTTTCACTAGAGGTAGGTACAGCCAAGGCCGCTTTAGACCCCTCCGGCACAGTTAGCGGGCCACGGGATAGAAGACCTGCTAGGGCAGGGTTTATTCGGCCTGCAAGGCTACCTTTAGTAACGACGTCATCCTTGGCAGCAAGTGCACTTGGCGTGGTGTTTGCCGATGGTTGAGGACGCACCGGTTCAATGGCCTCCACTGTCGGCTGCTCTCGCTCTTTGTCAGAGTTGACATCGGCCAGGTCCTGCTCAGCACCGTAGCGTTCGTTCTCATGCTTTGACTCGGTCTCAAACGAATTTGGAGGTAAGTGTTCTGCTGGCAGATCATGGGGTACGGGCTTTGGTACATCGACAGCGCTTTCCGCAGGCTGAGGCGCTAGAGAAGGTTCATCTTCTTTAGTGGGTTCCGGCAGAGGTTGCTGGAGCTGCGGAGACTCAGGTGCCTCATTCTCTTTAGAAGTAGGCGGCAGACTGTCAATCGGAAAATTAGTTCTGTCAATGCTTGACTTGGTCAGAGTTCGGCGCTTCAGGATGGCTTCTGGGACCACTTCGGTAGGAGCATCAGCTTGTTCGAGTGTATTTCGCCGAACGGTGCCACCGTTCGCTTTCATAGCCTCTTTCTGCTTCATGAGGCTGTCTTTAAGGTCATCGATTCTTTGTGTTTTCTTTGGGCCACCGGTCATATTCAAAGCCGCCTTGCCTTTGAGGATGTTGTTTTTAAGCTCATCCGGTGCGACAAAATTTGAGGCATCCGCCTTTCTCAGCTTCCCAAAGACATTCCTAAATTCCGGCTCCGCTGCGGAGGACTGATCTTTCACGACTTCGCGCTTCCGAAGGTTTGCCCTAAAATCAATCACTGGCGACTGAGGCTTGGGGCGACTCAGGAGTGGGTCACGAATGGGTTGACGAGGAGACAGCACAGGGACATCGGTGTCGACCTTGGGAGTCGGTGACAAGGCTGGCGCAACTGGTTTGCGCTTCGGGCTATCCCCAGGACTTTTATCGGGACTTTTCTCGGCTGTCCGAGGCACTTCGGGCACCTCAGAGTCTTCTGGCGTCTCAGGCGCGTCGGAAGCCCTAAGGACTTCAGGGATCTCAGAAATTTCAGGAATTTCAGGAACCGCAAGAGCTTCAGGTAGTGATTCAGGCTCCTTAGGCTCTTCTGGCACTTTAGGGACTTCAAGGCCCGCGGGGACTTTGGGTACTTCGGATACTTCAGGCGGGATCTCGATGTCGTTAGTTTTTGATGGCGAGACGGGCTGGGGATTGTCGATTGGGAGCGGCTCGATGTCCATCATTGACTCCGATTTAAGTGGGCTTGCATCATTGAATGACTTCTCTTTAGTTGGACTGAGATCTGGAGTTTTGAGCACATTTGGAATTCCCGAAAGACTTTGCTTTTTCACATGGCCTCCAAGAGGCGTCGTCCGCAATAGGCCAACAGTGTTGACCTCCTTGAAGCTGTTCCGGCGCCCCAAGTCTACACTAGCCCTCGACTGTCTGTCTTTGTTCCATGATGTTTGCTGAGATTGTTGCCGTTTATGTCTTGGCGACTCGGAAAGATTCAAGGCACTCTCTAGCCATGTAGATTTGGTTGGACTCCACCTTCTCGGATCCATTGTCCTAGAAACAGGAGTCGTAGGTCGTGAACTGGAATCACCCTGCGATTCAACGCTCATTGTACTACTAGATCTAGCATGTAGAGCTAGGGGAGGCCTGCTGAAGCTTTCACTTCTGCCTGAAGCTGGGGGTGTCGCGGGACGTTCTGCGACCTTTGTTGAACGAACTGTTGTCGCTTCGCTATGACTCGAACTAGGCCTTTGGGATGAGAAGGAAGAGCCTTCACGTCTCAGTTTGGGCGTGGCGGTGATATCCGTGTTACTTGGGGCAGCAAAACTATTGCGATTGCTAGCAAACGAACTATGCCGGCTGAGCCCCGACGGCAGCTGAGCGCTCCATCGCTTCGATACGCTATCTGATCGTCGCAGCATAGCACTTTGAACGAAACCTCCAAGGCCTTTAGTTGGCGAGGTTGAACGCTCCGGGGAAGATCGCCTTGGCGAAGTCGGAGACGCTGCCGGGCTCTCAGAGCCCTCATCATAATTTGTTGGCTCGAATTTCGGCGCCTTGGAGAGAGGTAGTGGAGAGCCGAGGCCGGTGGCTGTTGAGACAGATGAGACACTGTATCGGTTTCCCAGACTGCCATCGGCAAAGCTCGAGCTAGCTCTTGATGGGGGCGGCGATTGCTCCTCTATTGCATCTTGGTGGTAATTTTCTTTCACTGGCTCCGTTTGCTCCGCCGTTTCGGGCTCATTCGCCTTATTATCCTCGACTGGCTCGACTTCGCGCTCTTTGATGGGCGTTTCTTTCACAGAGACTTCGTCTACCTCAGCCTGGCGCAAAGAAGACGACTCTCGCGATGGGGATGGAGATGCCAGAGAACTGCGGAGCGCCCCGTTTTCAGTGACCGAGACATTTGACAGGGCTCTCAAACGGGTTTCGCGTGATGGTGACGTGGAAAAGAATGGACGATTTCCGCTAAGATCTCGAGAGCTGGGTCGTTGTTGCCAGGATAAAGTCCCGGCCCTGCTCCGCAGCGTGGGGGAAGCTTTCGGGGAGACACCTATCTCGCTTCCCGGTCTTGACCTCGTGGGACTGCTCTCTATTGACGCCGGCTTGTCATCCCGCGATGTGTGAGGCGTGCTGTGGGCGTCATGAGCTGGGGTGCGAGGGGTCGTTGGCTCAAGCTGTTCCGGAGGGTCCAGCGCTCGGTGACTCAAGGACGACATACTCAGGCGAGCGGGATCAAGGACGGGTGAGGAATCTTTCGTTGGGGATATAGACCGTGCTCGCTCTATAATGAAGCAAAAAGGGGGTCAGTTTCAGGAGTGTGAGGCCCTTCAACAGGGCAAGTGATCTATCTGACAGCGTTCAGACACCCGCAACGCGAAGGGTAAAACTCAAGACAAGGAGAGGTCACAAATTTACCAGCTCTCCGAGCCTGTCTCTCCTTGCGGCCCTGCAGGATCTCCTCCTCCAACTTCTTTGTGCGCTCTTCGTCCTCCTTGTCGCGTTTCTCACCAAGTTCTCGAATTCGTTGTAGGAAGTCGTTAATATCTTCGCTGCCTTCCGCCGCATCGGGAGTTGAAGTCATTGCGGCGCCAGGGCCGGTTAAGGGGATTGAGGAGGAATCCAAATGGAGAATGCGAAAAATTCAGGATAGAAGGCAGGAGTAAAAAGCAAAAAAAAAAATCCCTGGCCGGTCAGAAGATTGCAATGCGGGCCGAGGAATTACGTGGGATGCAGAGAGCGAAATGCAAGGTGGGGAGAAGTTGGGTGGAAGGGATAGAGCCAGAGGGATGAAAGCGAGTCTAGTTTACAGGAGAGTGAGGGGATAATGAATATAAGAAGAGGATGAGAGGTGACATTTCCGTTCTACTGCTCGGATTCCGATTGTTAATAGTATGACGATCCTACAAAAATGGTCACGCCTTCTCCGCCTTTTCTCGCCTTTTCTTACTACTCGCACTTGAGGCTTTGGGAGTGAAGCAAGTTCAGCTGCCCTCGTTGCCGCCCCACTGTCTAGTCTACTCTTAAATCATCTCACCACAGCCGGTCTGATACAGCAGGGTTCACATGTAGTGGTAAACCGGTCTAGAGCTCTGCATCTTGCAGGCCTCGACCGGGAAGAAGCAACGTTTCAACCCCCCGCCCTGGTTGTTTTGATCTTTCTACACGCGGTAGACTGTTTACGTTGCCCGCTTGGTTGATGCTGTGGAGTACAGCCTGAGCCGAAGATGAGACAGACTCTCACGATGACGACAAAATGGAAATTCGGTATCAAGCTTGATCATGATTCGCGCACACGAGAGGGGATACACAGGATTAATGCCAGGATCCAGCTCTCGCTGTTGGTTCTTCCTCGAATCCCGATCTCGTGAATCACCATCAAATCCTGTTTAGCTGTTACTTTAGACCATAAACCCTCCAACCCTCAAAATATCCAAGAGCCTCACAAACGGTTTTATTAATGCGGGCTTAGCAGCCTTAAATTGGGCAATATGCTCCGCGAAGTCCTTTGGAATGCTCGGTTGGTTATCAATTGTATGAAATATTTGCAAATATATATCCTAACACAAGCACTTTCATAGCCTTGGTAATATTCCGGGCACCGCGATCACAGGTCTTATTTCCAGACAAATTTCAACACCCAATATCATCTTCGATTCAAGTCATAGCCTCATTATAGATGTTTCATACAAGTTGTTTTCCCGAGTGGCAGCGGGTGAAACAACTCAAGGGCCGAGATATCGCCGCACGGAGCAAAGAGGTCCAGCTCAGTAGAGAAATAACCTGTCCTTCGCATCCTGCACGACCCAGTTCAACCCTTCGCGGAGATTCTTCCCTGTCATCGCGCTGCAAGGCAAGATAGTCCACTTATGAGTTTTGATCGAATCTAAACCAAGGTTCTGCAACCAGAGTTAGAAAGTTGCGGGATCTCGAGACAGAGCAAGCGAAAAGCTACTTACCTCCCTGACTTCATCCTGGGTCATACAGCCTTCCACATCAATTTTGTTCAGAAAAACCAACAGGCTTGCGCCCATTAAACGCTGCTCGATCGTGATCAGCTTGTTGGAACCTCAGCGGACAAAGGTTTTCCGGGCGGCCATCTCCGTACCTCTTCGAGCAAAAGACCAGCAAGTTCATCGCGACAGTCTTCGATTCGCAGCCGGTCAGTGGCGTCCACGACCCAAACTAGAGTGTCTGTTTTTTCAAAGTAATTTTTCCAGTATGAGCGCAGCGTTTTCTGGCCACCGACGTCCCCTGAGTAAGTGTTAGCGGGTAGATAGCGAAGCTGTCGGCCTGTCCTTACAGATGTTCAATCGGTATCTAGAGACATGTTAACATTTCCAAACGAGAAGAACCAAAAGATGGGGACATACCCTTCAAAATCTATTGTTTTGATGATGAAGCCGAGCGTTGGGCTTACCGTCGTGACATCTTCTTTCATGATCTGTTTGACGATGGTTGTCTTGCCCGCGTTATCCAGCCCTCTGTTGCTCATTAGCGGACATCCAGGGCCGCTGAACAGATGTGGAACTTCACAGCATCAAGATTCGCATCTCCTTATCCTTCAGTCTCGCTTTTCTCAATATGGACAACATATTGGCCGGAGGCACTTGGTGTGACGTTTTCTTGGCGGGAGTTGTCGAGGGGAGATGGAAATATAGTTTTGATTCCTTGGTGATGTCGACCGATCAACTATTCATATGGTCAATACCAACAACATATAACAGCATAATTTTACTAAACCAAATTCCACATCAGAGCAGCCCGTTGATGCTCACCTTTCTCATCTACTTCTCATTGTCTTATCTGACTTTCAATTAGCTGCTGGCAGGACAAGTGAACCTGATCTACTCTTTCACTCTAAACTAGACATCTCAGTAAATGCTATTGAATGTATCCTATGGCTTCTACCTGCATAGCTTAAAAGGTACTAACCTCTTATACTCATACTAGAAGCTCTGGGATTGGTATATCTTCTCCGCCTGCTCTTTTTTTTTTTTTTTTTTTGCATACCGGTAACACATATACATCTGTTTGTCTGAATTTAATTTCTACAATATTCTTAAGCTGGCATGAAGGGAGAATGTTATATGACACACAGGTGACTGCCACAGAGAGATGGCCATGAGCTCAAATACATGTTCACATACAAAGGAATTGGGTGACAATGACTGCAACATTCCATAAGGCTCAGGCAAAGGCTACAGGTAACACTCTGCTCAACAATGAGCAGTTTTTGCACAAGCACAGATCTCGCCTATGAGCATATAAAGCCATTATCAATAGAAGCTCTCAGGTTAAGCCTATAGGTGAGGTTGGAAAAGTTATACCTTCCACCCTGTTGCCTTCTGCCGATTCTTACGGGAGCCAGAAGACAGCAACTGGGCCTGAAAGTGTGTGTGTTGACTTGAAGCCAGTGAGTCTGGGCCAGGCCATTTCAACTCCGGACAGAATTGCCTCCCAACTTCCTCCAGCTGTGCCCTCCAAGCTCGTACTCAGTCACTTAAGCCATTCCCCGCTCACTGCAACTCTCATTCACCCCATTCAAAAACAACAGTCCAGACCAGACTTCGACCTTGTATCCCCTTCACTTACACAGAGAGGCTTTGTTGATCGCAAGGAAAGCAAAGCAAAATCTGTCCTCCTTTGGCAGTCAGACAGTCACCAAACCCTGCATCCCGTGCAAAGAGGTTCGTCACGTCTCGGGTACACCCCGCACAACCTCTGTCTTGAAAAAGGGCACTGAATCGATCTTCCTTATCATCTCCGAATAAGATTTCAGGATCCCCAGCTGTGCCTTCATGAGGTATGCTGTTACTCCAGCACGAGATGCATTGAGTAACACTAACGCATAGCAGGATTGATGCAAGCCAACATGGTCAGAAGCGAAGCATCGGACGAGATTTTGATCCGCCGCGATTGGAAACCGCATGAATCGCGAGAGCGCCCACGACCCTCTAGGCACCTTCATCAATCTTTTCCTTGGAAGAGCCAAGAGCAATACAAGCCGCAAACACCACAGCATTTCCCAGGCACAACCCAAAGAAAAACCTCGTCGAATTCCAATCATCTGAGTGATGACATGCAGAAAGGTGTCGGTCTTCCTTCTGACTACCAGAGCGAGGAGCGCCCCAGCAAGACTTGTGGGATGAAAGAGAATAATTATAACAGCCCGCGCGAAGATGTGGTGAATGAACTCCAGCGTCTCCAGAAGGAGATCTTGAACAAGGTTCATAGAGCCGCAAAGTTTGAGCCTACGGCCAGCCCGGAATACTTGTCTATCTGCAGAGAGGGCCCAGGCACAGACCGTACTTCGGAGGTTTATCGAGAGATAGAAAACCTGCGTGCTGTCCAGCTGGAGATACCCGACTCTAGCTACCTACCTGGAACATCGCAGGTCCTCTCCACGGAGCCACGGGAGGATGTAAGCGTCGAACAGCTTAAGAGTCAACTGTGCTCCTACTTAAGAGTCTTCAAAGAATCGTATAAGAAAGGCGAGTTAGCTTTCCCGGTTCTCCAAAAAGAAGAATTTGTGCTTCTAGAATCTCCAACGAGAGAACATGAGAGAGCTCTTATGAAAATCCAGGCCGATCGGGACAGAGTAGCAGAGCCTACTAGTCCTTCCCCTGGAGGAAACCAAGTCACTAGGATTTATAACAATAGCTGGACGGACCCTGCTAATGGAGACTGGGAATATTGTCCTCGGGACATACGCTGGCGCGGAGAGAAGGACGAGTTTATCTGGCGTGCTGGGCTGCAGAGCTGGTTGGAGGAAACCATTCAGCATGAATGTGCGGTAGACATCTTTCGTCAAGCTTTTTTCGACGGCTCTGCGCACGCTGACGGCGAGACTTCTATGTTCGTCCTGGACATGCGCAATTATGAGACCCTACTGGATCCTAACGACAAGCCATCCGAAGAACATTCTCATGAAACCGCCTATGGTTACTGTTACAATCTCAACCTGCGGAAGACGAAGTTAGAGGAGGCTGAGGAACATAGAAGGGCCATGGCTCGTCAGACTGAACGCGAGGCGCGGCGCGAGCCCCCGCGTAGCCTGAACAGACCTATTGCAAACATATATCTGCGACCCGTTGACGCCGACAAAGATATACCAGAGCTCATAGCAATCGACGATTGGTACATCTTACACACCTTTGTGAGTCCATATACCCACAGTATGGAAGAGAATGATGTGCGCGAACGTATTCAAGAGAGCCATAGTACCAGTCTGCCATTCATTGTTGCGATCAACCGCTCCTCTGAGAAAGTGGTAGGGTATGCCCTTGCGCAACAATTCGACCGCCACCAAACAACTCGCTTTACAGTAGGGTTGGAGTTGTATGTAGCGGATGGGCACACTAATCTAGGGGTCGGAAGATGCCTCCTAGACAAGCTGCTTGAAATTTGCGATCCGACTTATATCCCTAAATATGGGTACTCTTTCGAAGCTTCAAGAGAAGAGCGTTCTCAGCATCTCCCTGGTGTCCGACGCAAACTTGCCCGACTGGTTTTCACGCTTTCCTACGTTGACGGCAAGGTGGAACACATATCGAAGCATAAAAGGGTGAAGAAATGGCTAGAAGATCGGGGAGATTTTGCTGAACAAGGATTACTCCAAGGAATCAGGGTGAAGGACAACTATTTGTGAGTTTCCACGGCGTCCGCTCTAGTGGTATACTTGGTCTCTAACAAGCTTAGGCTTAATGTTGCGTACCTTGTGCGTACAGTTGGCTCCAGTCATCCCAACAAGCTCGAGAGATAGGGGAGCTTTGAACTCGAGCTCAATGCGTTTAGAGCTGCAGGGTTGCAAGTGGGTGGGAGCAAGCATAATGTGGAGAAAGCAAGCTATAATGAGCATGTCAAACAGTTATTCACCAATTTTTCGTTCTCCAACGTCTGAATCGATAATTGATGTCCTCTCTTTACAACAAATTCGGGCAATGAGTTTGAGGTTGTACGTACCGTAGAGCAAATCAAGTCAATCTCCGGTCCTGGTCCGGCGGTTTGATCAGGCGGTATAATTCTGCCAAGAGGACTACTCTCACCGCCTTAGATTTGAAACTTTTTTACAATCTGCCGCTAAATGGTTACAAGAAACATACCGGGGGATCGGAGGATCAAGAAGGCCTAAATTCGTGAATTTGGCTCCAGATTGATCGCTATACTCTCTAGAAACGCAAATTAAATCCCCAGCTCCTTTCCGGACCCGACTGCGACACCTGCCAAAATGGCTCCCATCACGAAAAAGCGGCCCGACGACGATTTCGTCCTGACATTATCCGACGACGAGAACGACCGATTTGACGAGCCTCAAGACGAAGATGCCGCGGTCATGTCATCAAGCAAAAAGCGCAAGAGGGAGGCTGCTGAGAGCGCTGCACCGAAGAAAAAGAAGGTGAAGCAGCAGCAACAACAACAGGCTAAAGGGAAACAACAAAAAGGAAATAAGGGGAAGCGGACGCCTGTGGAGTCTGAGGATGAAGATGAAGAAGACGAAGACGAAGAGGAGGAGGAACAAAATGCTGGCGAGGACGATGGGGCGCTAGACTCGGAGTTCGAGTTTGACATTGGGGGTGTGGTCAATGAGGTTGTGGAGTTTGATGGATGGGGTGGCAAGGAAGATGCAGAGAAGAAGAACGGAGACAAAAAAGCGGTTGATATCGACGACATTATTGAGAGGAGGAGGGAGAAGGCCGAGAAGAAGGCCGAAAAGGAGAAGAAAAAGAAGCAATTGGAGGACGAAGATGAGGAAGAGGATGCCATGTCCGTTGATTTTGAGGATGATGAGCTGCTTGCTAAGGATGGGTTCGGAATGGGCGCTGACGGGGTGGACGAAGAGGAGGAGGAGGAAGCTAAAGGAGACAATGAGTCTGAGGCAGAGGACGAAAGCGATGAGGAAGCGGAGGATGACGACGACGATGCGGCATCTGATAATGACTCCGTTGCTACGCCTGTCAACCACCCAGACGATGACCGCTCTGATCCCGAATCGGACGCCGAGAGCGAAGTTGACGCCGAGGAGCAAGCCAAGCGCAAAGCGTTCTTTGCCCCGGAGGAAAAGACAAACGACGATGCCACGGCAAACGGTGTAAAGCGATCTTTCCAGGAATTCAACCTCTCGCGACCTATCCTCCGTGGACTGGCTGCTGTCAATTTCACGAACCCTACGCCCATTCAGCAAAAGGCAATCCCCGTGGCCTTACTAGGAAAAGATATTGTTGGTAGTGCCGTAACAGGTTCAGGAAAGACGGCCGCCTTCGTCGTGCCAATTCTCGAACGTCTCCTCTTCCGACCCCGAAAGGTGCCTACCAGTCGCGTTGCTATTCTCATGCCTACTCGTGAACTGGCTGTGCAGTGTTACAATGTTGCTACCAAACTTGCCACCCACACGGACATCACATTCTGTCAGCTTGTCGGAGGTTTTAGTCTTCGCGAGCAAGAGAATATTCTTAAGAAGCGACCAGACGTGATCATCGCCACACCAGGTCGTTTCATCGATCACATGCGCAACTCTGCCAGCTTCACCGTGGACACCCTGGAGATTCTAGTCCTTGATGAAGCCGATCGTATGCTTGAAGACGGTTTTGCAGACGAGCTGAACGAGATTTTGACTACCATCCCCAAGTCGCGCCAAACCATGCTTTTCTCTGCTACCATGACGGATACCGTCGACAAGCTTATTCGTGTCGGACTGAACCGCCCCGTCCGGTTGATGGTCGATGCGAAGAAGAACACTGCATTGACGCTGGTGCAGGAGTTTGTGCGTCTACGACCTGGCCGTGAGGATAAGCGACTAGGCTATCTCCTCCACTTGTGTAAAGAGATCTACACCGGTCGGGTGATTATTTTCTTCAGACAGAAGAAAGAGGCGCACAGGGTGCGTATTGTCTTCGGGCTCATTGGACTCAAAGCTGCTGAGCTTCACGGTAGCATGAGTCAAGAACAGGTATGTTTTCAATCTCAATATACTTAAAGCGGCCACTGACATGCCGCAGCGTATCAAAAGCGTCGAAAGTTTCCGAGACGGACACGTCAATTTCCTTCTCGCCACCGATCTGGCTTCCCGTGGTCTTGATATCAAGGGTGTCGAAACAGTCATCAACTACGAAGCCCCACAAAGCCACGAGATCTACGTCCACCGTGTCGGTCGAACAGCCCGTGCCGGCCGCTCCGGTCGTGCCTGTACCATTGCCGCCGAGACAGACCGTAAAGTCGTCAAGGCTGCTGTCAGGGCGGGTAAAACCCAGGGGGCCAAAATCGTCAGCCGCGTCGTTGAGCAGTCGATCGCTGATAGCTGGGCCTCCAAGGCAGATGACATGGCAGAAGAGATCGAAGCCGTGCTGGACGAGGAGAAGCTGGAAAAGCAGCTCGCGCAGGCGGAGATGCAGGTGACCAAGGGTGAGAATCTGATCAAGCACGAGTCAGAAATCAAGTCGAGGCCGAAGCGAACGTGGTTCGAGACGGAGAGGGAGAAGCGCGT
This sequence comes from Aspergillus incahuasiensis, assembly GCA_003719405.1. Classification (NCBI taxonomy): domain Eukaryota; kingdom Fungi; phylum Ascomycota; class Eurotiomycetes; order Eurotiales; family Aspergillaceae; genus Aspergillus; species Aspergillus incahuasiensis. Next base: position 68,999 of record RHLP01000388.1, read on the forward strand.
TGCGAAGAAGAATGGAGCTACGGAGTTGAACGGGCCTGGGAAGAGAGATAAGGTCAAGCTGAGCAACAAGGATAAGAAGAAGCTGGACGATGCGCGGATGAGGCAGGAAGAGGGCCTGGGGAGGAAGAAGAATAAGTCGGAGCGTGAGGATTCTAGGGCTGGCAAGGCCAAGCAGAGCAAGGGCAAGGGCCAGGGCAAGGGTAAAGGGAAGGGGAGGAGATAACTGATTGTATAAATCTTCTGTATAGACTAGCTGCCTGCATATACCAGCTTATTTCATTGTTCTCATCTGGCCTGGCCTTGATCTAAACTGCCAACATAAATAGTCTTGTCGACCGGAGCTTATCAAGACTTGCAACTACTCCAACACCAGCATCAAGGTCCGGTCCTCAAAATCTACTCCAACATCTACTCCAACCTCCTTGGCTGATCTAGAATCCTGCAATAAACACCACCTCTAGGGCCTGCGCGATTCTCTGTCTGTTCAATCTCGTCCTGATCAACCCAACTGCTACCAGCCATGGCCTCCCCACTAAAGTCCAACATCCTAGTAATAGGATTCGGCGGAATCGGTACCATGACCGCATATAATCTCGAAGCAGGCGGCCTCGCAACAGTGACCGGTGTCCTCCGATCAAACTACGACTTCGTCAACGAGCGCGGGTTCAAGATCTGGTCCTGCGATCATGGTCAAACCGACAGCTGGAAACCTACATCGAGTATGCTTTCTCTCGCAAGCACCAGAAACAAACAAACCTGACAAAGCCCAGTCACCAGAGAAGTCCCTGACGTCCACACCAATACATCCCCACGTCCATTCGACTACGTCGTGGTCTGCACCAAGAACATCCCCGACGTCCCGCCCACCGTCGCGGAGATCATCGCCCCCGCAATCACAGCCGGCCACACATCCATCGTGCTCGTCCAGAACGGCATCAACACCGAGAAGCCCATCATTTCCGCGTTCCCCCAGAACGTCGTGATCTCCGGCATTTCTCGCATGAACTCGTCCGAGCTCCGGCCCGGCGAGATCTTCCACCAAGACCACGACACCCTGATCATCGGCGCATTCCGCAACCCTAACCTGCCCATCGAGACTGAACGCAAAGCCGCAGAGCACTTTGCAGAGCTATACAACGCCTCCGGCAAAACAACAGGCGAGTACAGTGAGGATGTGCAATTCATGCGCTGGCGCAAGCTCGTCTACAACGCGTCGTACAATTCCCTTTGCGCGATAACTGGTATGGATACCTCAAAGCTCCGGCTTACTGGCACTGCTGTGACAGAGCTCCTTCTCCCTGTTATGTTGGAGGTTAAGAGCGTTGCTAGGGCGGCGGGATACTGGCTTGCGTCTAACCAGGAGGATATTTCGCTTCATGGAGACCCGCTCGATGGGTACTTCCGGCCGAGTATGCAGCAGGATATTGAGAAGGGGAACTTTATGGAGATGGAGATTATAGTTGGCGAGGCTGTGAGGGAGGGACAGAGGTTGGGGGTGCCCGTGCCGGTGTTGACGACTGTTTATTCGTTGTTGAAGGTGCTGCAGTTTCGGACCAAGGTCAGCAAGGGACTTGTGCAGTTGCCTCCTATAAAGGAGTTTGGGGCCGGAGGTTTGCTGCTGAAGGAGGGCAAACCATAGGCTCGTTGACTGGACTTAACAACTTGCTGTATAGTTTACTGTGTCAGGAACATCGCTGGGATACTCACTGGTTTACAAATACGGAAGAGTTACGTTGATGACAAGAAGTGTTGAATACACAAGAGTCAACCCCGCGGTAATAACATCTGAAAAGTGACCACAATCTAGTCGCGAAATGTCCTCCCACCGCATACTCAGTTGGAATTGAAAGCCACAGAAACATATTCATAACACTAAGCCTTTCGGACAGTTTGCGTGCCGAAAGCAAGGTAGCACCAGAAGCCCAATCAGTTCGCCTTATCGGTGCCCTGGCCCATGTAAAGCTTTCCATCCTCTCTAACGTGCGCAGAGCTCCAAGTCGGCTTCCAGTTAGGGTCATTACTCGTCTCCCTCTTTATCTTCTCCACCGCTTTTCCGACAAACGAGTCCCAGTCCTTCGCCTCGTCCCACTTGACAACAGCCCTCCACATCTCCTCAAGGGTATATTCCTTTCCGAAGTCATTCATGAGGTCTTCGTAGATACACAGGTGCTTCTTCAGCCCCTTGTCCTCCAGACTCTCCATGAAGAAGGCAACAACAATCATCCTTGACTGCGGGCCCACGAAGCTGGCAAGCTCGCGGAAATCACGCAGGTGGTCGCGCAGGTTGCGGCGGCCCTGCTGCATAGTCATCATGCGGGAGATGACTTCGGAATGGACCACGCGGTAGTCCGGGTCCTCGTATTTGGTCTTGAGGGCTTCGGCGAGCTTCTTCCAGTCGGAGCGGATCTCGGTGGATAGGGTGTGGGTGTACACGAGGGCCTCTCCAGATAGGCTGGCCAGCATGGTGGCCAGGATTCCGGCGTCTTTAGCGGCGTCGGTGTGCTGTGGGCCGATCCAGAAGAGACGGCATTCATCGATCCAGAGCTCGATGTCCTCTGGCTTGCCTTTGCCGGTGAAGGGCTGGGCGCGCTTGACCATGAATGCGACTGGTGAGGTTGGACTAGGTTGTTAACACTGTGTGAGATGGTGATGTGTTAGTACAGTCGTTCCAAGGTTGTTGAGACACTGTCTGAGAGAGAGAGGTTGGATATGTACCTGAGAGATATAGCAGAGATGAGATGTTAGAGACGGGGTAGAGGACTGAAGAGTAGGAGAGTGAGAGGGAGGAAGAAGGGAAAGTGGGAGGGAAGAAGAAGAAAGGAGACTTATGCTGGAGGGACACAGCGCAAGACAACAGGGTGCATTCACCACCAACAAGGCCGGGACAGGTGACTGTCGAGGGATCCATCACCCTAGAGCCAGCACCGCTCTTTTTGGGCCTAATCGTCACATCAACAGGTACCCATACGGCTTCTTTGCCAATTAACTGTTATGTCATTGTTCACAACAAGGACCTGCCTATACTAGGCCTTGCTTTGATGTTATACTGTTCAAAACTGTGCTTATTGGAACAGTAGGCCTGTTTGTCCTGGAGAACACTCAGTAAGCATCCATCTTTTCACTTGATCAACAGATATTGATTGGTAGTACGTATTTCAAAATTTCTAAGAGCAAAGTACCGATATGCTACGCCCTAAGCCCAATTACTCTGCACGACATCTATCCTAGGCCTGGTCCAGAATTCAAAGTCTACACAATCCCAGCCAGCCGCACCTCGGTGACCCCGAACCCCGTAACATCCTCCCCATCCAGCACACCTTCAAACGTCGAGAACCCCATATAATTCGCCCCACTGCCACCACCAGGAGCCGCAAGCTCCTGATCCCCTACAATACTCTTGACCAGCAACTCCCCGCGCCCTTCGACACCCACCTTCCATTCCAGCGGGTACACATTCCCTGTCTGCGGCGACGTCCAGGCCTCATCATAATTCGGCTCAAACACGTCAATTGCATGAAGATGGTGCCAGCTCTGGCCACGTGCACGGAGATTCGCACTGCGCGATACGAAAGGCGGGTCGATACTTTCGACCACGCTTCCCCAGAGAACCAAGTCGCTGTCATCAAAGTAGAGGACGAAGAACGTCGAGTTGCCGTTTCGAAGCTCTGCCCGGCCCCAGATGCGGTCGTACCACGTTAGCGAGGCGGCTGGGTCGAGCTCGATTTGCTTCTTGCCATTGCCCGGTGGTCGTGGTAGTGTTATGCCCCCTGATGTTCTGCTTGCTGGAAAGACCCAGTTGTACATTGTGTCGTTGATGTATCGGTATGCTCCTGTGCCACAATAATATGCTGCCGCAGATGTGGGATGGAGAGTTAGGTCAAAGGAAACCTCCGGTACATTGCTGCGCAGCTTCATGGACAGGTTATCCGGGGTTAGGCCGGAGAGCTCAAAATCTTGGGTGGACAGGTTGAAGCTTTTAAGATGGGCCTCGGTAAAGGAGGCCGGGTGAAAGAAGGCATGACGTTCGAGAGTGTTGAGGTCCAGAATGGAGACGCCGTATGCAGAGACCACTTGGGAGGCAAGCAGGCCCGAGACGAGGAAGTACTGTGAGCCGTCCACCGCCGTCAAGAACGAGGTAATCCAGAAGCCAGAGATGGGAGCCTCGGCATAGCCTAGCGTTTGAGAGGTGGAGATGTCAAAGACGACGGGGATTTGAGGCTGCCGAGATGGTATTAGTATAGAGCTGGATGCAAGGACTAGATGGGATAGACGTACATCTGTCAATGTCTTAGCGTCATCCGGGGTGAATACGTAGGCCAGGGAGCAGGAGAGGAATAACAGCATACACTGGAGGCCCATGTTGCATAGTCGTCGCAAACGCGGGAAGGTAACCAGCAAGAAGAGGAGGCATTCTATTTAAGCTGAACCGCCCTTGCTGAGATCTAAACAGCCCGAGTCACGCAGTATCTACAGTCGGCATTCGGGGCACACAGCAGATGCTGCAGCACTCGAATCAGGCTGTCTGTCTCTCCCGGCGAGTGCTTGTCAGCAAGGTAGCGCAATCGCTCGGGTACCACTCTAGACAGCGTCAGATTGAACAATGAGTCCAATTGTGCCTGTAGGCTGTACTAGGTCCAGGGGAAGACAAGGATAACTCCAATCAGCCACCTAAATCTCACCATAGATAGCCCTAAGTTAGCGTGTCGGTGATGAACTCCTTCAAGCTCAAGTTGTATAACATCCTGGGGGGCCTAGTATATGACTCGGTAGCGAGGCTCTAGACTGTTCATTGTGAAGGTTTTCCGGCCGTGTCCCACTAGAACAACCAATATGCTGGGATGCGCCCTACCTATCCATATACGCAACCTGCAACGCCGCCCCAATTCACAACCACGACATAGCTGATCCGCTACCCTATTGCGCAAGGACAAGCAAGTAGATATGCCATTGTTCAAGACTTCAAAGCCTGGAGCAAAATTTGAGGCTAACCATAGAGCTCATCAGAGTTCCAAGCATGGTCAGGACACAGGTACTCGTGGCCAAGGGCGCCTGGATTACGGAGTAGGTAAGCCGCTATGGAAAAGGAATCGGTTGGGGGCGGATATACGCGGCCTCCGCTATCGGCCTAATTTGCCAGATCCTCAAGCCTGCGCGTGGTGTGTGGCCCACCTGTCCGAGTAGCTGTACAAGGCGATTTGAACAGAGATAGCTGATAGTTTAACAGCACAGCCTCAATATGTAGTTGTAGTTGGGAGTGACTCATATGAGAGATACGGGTTACAACCATGTCCATGGCAGAAGAATGTAGATGAAATGGACTCTACTAAGGGATGAGACACCGAATCACTCCGTAGGCATTTACTAATTGCTTCCTCCAGGCCATTTGAGTGCGAAGTCGGGCAGGTAGACATTTGTGGATGCCCCGCAGATGAGCTCATGCGCATCCAAATCCAACGAGTTGACTCCCCGATCGGCCCTTGCAGCTAAAATTTCAACACGATTATTGACGAGTGACTCACGATTCTTTGAAATATAGTCTCAATTGCTGGCCTCATCTGTCCTCTTCTCTTTCTCCATCTTTCTGTTTTTCTCTTTTCCTTCGTCTGTACAGACATCGTCCTTTGTTTCTTCCCCGCGTCTTCCCCCACGACCGGGTGCACCATCATATCATGCCTATGTATGCTACTCTGCGATCAGACTGCGTCGCCCATAATTGATTGATCAGGTCAACTAACTCCGCAAAGGCTCAAAGATCCCTCTAAGAAATATAGGCCTTTCAAGCCTCTGGACCTGCCTAATCGCCAATGGCCCAACAAGACCATCGACAAGCCTCCGCGGTGGCTGGCCACTGACTTGCGAGATGGCAACCAAAGTCTGCCTGACCCTATGGTATGACTACTACGAAGATCCGTGCTCTTGGAGACTAACGTCGTACAGGATGGCGAACAAAAACTCCGCTTCTTCAAGATGCTCGTCGAGATTGGCTACAAGGAAATTGAGGTTTCTTTCCCGTCCGCCTCCCAAATCGACTTCGATTTCACCCGCAGCCTCGTTGAGACCCCCGGCCTGACACCCGACGATGTTTGGCTCCAAGTCCTTTCTCCCTGCCGTGAGGACCTGATCCGCCGCACAGTGGATTCCCTTAGAGGAGCCAAGAAGGCGATTCTGCACATCTACCTTGCGACAAGTCCTTGCTTCCGACGGATCGTGTTCAACATGGACAAACAGAAGAGTCTGGAAATGGCCGTTCGTTGCGCAAAGTACGCACGATCAATCACAAAGGACGACCCGTCAATGGCCGGTACCGATTGGCAGCTCGAGTTCTCCCCCGAAACCTTCTCCGACACCGAGCCCGAATTCGCCGCGGAGGTCTGCGAGGCTGTCAAGGCTGCGTGGGAGCCCACCGAGGAGCGTCCCATCATCTTCAACCTCCCTGCCACAGTTGAGATGAGCACACCCAATGTTTTCGCCGATCAGATTGAGTTCTTCTGCCGCAAGGTCTCCGAGCGCGAGAAGTACGTAGTGTCCGTCCATCCCCATAACGATCGTGGTTGCGCCGTCGCCGCCGCCGAGCTGGCCCAGATGGCAGGTGCCCAGCGAGTTGAGGGTACTCTGTTTGGCAACGGTGAGCGAACGGGTAACGTCGATCTTGTCACCCTAGCCCTCAACCTCTACACACAAGGTGTCTCGCCCGAAGTCGACTTTTCAGACATCAATGCCGTGATCAAGGTCGTGGAAGAGAGCAACAAGATTCCCGTCAACGAGCGATGGCCCTACGGCGGTCAGTTGGTGGTGTGCGCCTTCAGCGGTAGTCACCAGGACGCCATCAAGAAGGGATTCAAGCTCCGCGAAGAGGCTGGCGCATCCGACGATATCAAATGGGAAATCCCCTACCTTCCCCTTGATCCCCAGGATATCGGACGGACCTACGAGGCCGTCATCCGTGTCAACTCACAAAGCGGCAAGGGAGGTGCTGCCTGGATCATTCTGCGCAGTCTGGAGCTGGATCTCCCGCGCGCACTCCAGGTCGAGTTCAGCAAGATTGTCCAGAAGCGCACAGAAGAAGCCAACCGCGAGCTGCGGCCCACCGAGATTGTCACACTCTTCGAGGACGCCTACCACCTCAAGTCCAACCCTCGTTTCAACCTGGTCGACTACAACATCACCACCGACCGCTCGCAGTCCCCCGCTCCCCCAGAGCCCGGAAAAGCTCTCAACACCAAGAACCTCAAGCGTCGCTTCACGGGTATCGTCGAAATCGATGGCCTCCAGCACGCCATCACCGGTGTCGGAAACGGTGCCCTCTCCTCCCTTGCTAACGCCCTCGCAACCCTGGGCATCGATCTCGATGTCATCGACTACAAGGAGCACTCAATCGGTGGAGGTGCCGCCAAGGGTCGCGACGTCAAGGCTGCCACATACATCCACTGCAGTGCTGCCGGTAGCAAGCAGCAAGTGTGGGGTGTCGGTATCCACCAGGATGTTGTTCAAGCCAGTTTGATTGCCCTTCTGAGCGCTGCTAGCTCTGTAAGTCCAGCCTTCTTCCTCTACAGATACCATTATCCTGACCGTCTCTGCGTCCAGTTCCTCACAAGCCGGGCTGGTTCCCCTGCTCCTTTCCGCCCTATGCGCTCAAACACCCTTACTGACGAGGACGTCCAAGCACTGGAGCAGCTCGCGGGCTCCAACGGTGCCGGGGTGGCCGTGGCCAACGCCTCCGAAGGCCAGCCTGGTTCCAAGCCCACAGTAGACCTGGAAGCCCTGACGAGAAAGGCGGCCGGTCAGTAAATAACTCTTTGACTGCATATTTGGTTTCGTTTCTTTTGTTTGGGACAGCGCTGCAGTAAGACAAAAGTATATCGCTTACAATATACCATTACATATCCTGTGAACTGTGAAGAAGCATTTGATGTAGTCTCATGAGAAGAAAGAATTTATCCTAGTTTGGATTCCCTCCCTTCCCATGTCCCAACACTCAACCCTCCGCCTGCTTAGCCGGGTTCTTTATATGGACATGGCACCACACCCTTCTAACTAACACGCAGTCCATATGTCCAAACCGTCTCCAAAACAATCACAACTGCACTTCCAGTCACATCACACTCAACTTTCAATCCCTAGTTATAGGTGCCGCAAAACTGTCCGTGTCCGAAATGGAAACCAATCAAGCTGCAGGTGCCGGTGACGATAATCAGGTATTGCTTGGGTCGATACCGACGCCGACGCCGACGGAGTCCGGGACGCAGATACTATGAGATACGGTTGACGTAGCGAGAAGGAAGATTGCTGCAATGAAGGTGTTTAGACGCGTCTCGGTTTACTAGAGCTTGGGCCGAGTAGATAGGCTATAGAAGGTATTCTAGGAAGGTTTCTTCATAGAGGCGAGGGCGTGGTTCAGGTTCAGTGGTCATGCTGCTTGCTTGGGTCTTCTATGCGGTCAGTGATTCTCTCAGTCATACTCAAGGCATAGAGAGCTCGTGCGGGTGAGACCTGCTCTGATTCGCTCTGCTGTACTGGCCACCCGTGGTCACCAACCCAGCGAGGCGTCGGAGGAGTACTGTGGATGTGATATTCTTTTGGGTTGGAATTTGAGTTTCGGAGGCGATCTGCCTGGTGGTTGAGACATGCCTGTGCTTGAAGTACGCAGGTGGCCTTGGGCGACTGCCTCCTCTGGACTCTGCACGTTCCCTCCAACCTCGCTATCAAGCCGTCCATGATGTCTCGTTGTTCTTGAATGCCATTGGTGGAATCATCAACATCTCGATGTTCCCTGATTGAGGGGTTGTTTGGAATCCCAGCAAGTTGCCAATGCTTCTGCGTCCAGGATCAGCCTTTCTGTAGTTCGGGTCAATCATACCCTGTCTACTGGAGCCTAAATCGATCTATGCCTTTACAGTCGCCGGGGCAAGAAAAGAAATGGGTTTCCAATAGCCGTTTGCCGACACACATATGCTATATATATAGAGGCTGTGCTGCAACACCCATCCGCCATCAGGAACCATAACAGTGTTACTTCCTCGGCTCGAGTACGCCGCCCTGTTCGTGTTCTCCCTCTTCCGCCTTGTGCAATGCCCATGTGCTATTATTTGACTCTGCCATACGGAAGGCGTCGCCCAGGCTCCGGTGATAGCCGGTAGCGACAAACGGGGCACGATCTACGGCATCTACGATATCTCCGAGTCAATTGGAGTGTCCCCCTGGTACTGGTGGGCAGATGTGGCCGTCAAGACCAAGGAAGTGATATACTTGAATACCGGACAGGTTCATATTCGAGGGCCGCCGTCTGTCAAGTACCGCGGGATCTTCATCAACAATGAATGGCAGCTTATGGAGTGGGCAGAGGGGAGGTTCCCGCAAACCGCCACTGGCTCTCACTTCACCAGTGATTTTTACGTGCTTGTTTTCGAATTAGTTCTCCGGCTCAAAGCAAATTATATCTGGCCGGCGATGATGGAATACAATTCGTTTGATTTAGAGGATACGAAGAATCGCGAGCTTGCAGACAAGTACGGAATTATCATGGGCACGAGCCACCACGAACTGATGACAAGGTCCTACTACGAGCAGCAGCGACAACTAGAGGAAAATTGGGACTGGAGCGGAACAAGGAAGGCGCTACCGAGTTTATGCAGGAAGGAGTTGAACGCTCGAAGAATTGGGAAACGCTGTTTACGATGGGAATGCGAGGCGATGGAGATCATGAATCACCAACACTCAATTCGACTCAGCTAGAGGATATTATTCGGGTTCAACAAGGGATGATCACGGATACTGTTCCAACACTTTTAGAGGAGGTGCCTCATACTTGGGCGCTTTACAAGGTCAGTTAGATCTTCCATACCGTGAATCCTCTTTGACCATGCCCAGGAAGTTGGGAAATATTGGCAAGCCGGGATGAATATCTCGAAGTTTGGTCACCCTGCTGTGGGCTGACGACAACTTTGGCAATCTTCCATGAGGGCCATTGATGAACGAAACTACGCCAGTCGCAGGGGCCGGCATCTACTATCAATTTGGCTATGTTGGAAGTCCTCGTAGCTATGAGTGGACCAATAGCAACCAGCTTGTCAAAGCATGGGAACAGCTCCGTATTGCCTACGAGAGAGAAGCACGCAATATCTGGGTTGTTTACATACAATACTTGGAGACATTTGTACGTCCAACGCTTTCTTCTTGGTTTTACCTGGACTCCAACATTAACTAGGAGGTTCCAGTGCACTTCTTCTTAGACATGGCCTATGACATGTCCGCTTTCGAGACGCCCGACAGTACATGCAGATGGCTGAAGACTTGGGCCACCAGGGAGTTTGGATCCAACGTTGCGGATGCAACAGAAGAGATTTACAATGTGTACGGCCGCCTGGTTAGTTGCCTCAAGTACGAGACATTGCCTATGAGCCCGTTTGCATTTAGCACTTTGAACTACGATGAAGGGACAAATGTACTCCGAGAATGGGAGGGCCTGCTTTCTCTGGCCCAGAGAGCTTATGGCTCGCTCGACGCGTCGGTTCAAGGAAGCTCCTTTGAGCTCGTTCTTCATCCTGTGCTCGCAGGCAAAACCGTGATGGAGATCTATATCACAAAGCACATAGGCGATCTGTATAAGAGCCAACTGCGCACTAGCACAAACGACTTATCCAGACGATCTTTGCAGGCATTCGCCTCCGATGCCGCCATAACAAAGCGGTACCACACACTTTTCAACGGGAAATGGGACGGCGCCATGTCGAGCACGCACATCGGCTACACAGACCTGACTCATCCTTCTAAGAACATAATGCCAGAAACCTCCTGGATAGGAGATGAAAACTCGAAAAATGTCGACATCTTAGGAATAACAGGTCTTGGCCTCAATACATCACAGGGCGAAAAGCCTATCCTTCTCCGCTCCATCGACCCCTACATGTCCCCTGCGGAAACTCGGTAGATCGACGTCTTACGGTAACACGGTTTAACGGCACCTTCTCATACAGTATCAAAGCGAATGCCTCTTACGTATCGGTGACTAACTCAACTGGAACTCTTAAATCAAGACAAAGCTCCGATGTCCGTGCCGTGGGACCGCGCATCCACTGGACTAACGTCGGTAGCCCTAACCGTCTCCCAAGCCACCAACAGCACAACCAACAACACAGCCACAGCCGCAGCTGCAACAGCCATTCTCCCCGTGAACAAAGCCTCCATCCCAGAAACATTTGTCGGACCCGCCCACGTCGAGTCCAACGGCGTCATCGCCATCGAACCCATCAATTACGCAGCCTCCGAAAGCAACCAGGACATTTCATACCTCAACATCACCTACTACGGCCGCACGCTCTCAGCGTTAAAGCTTTGGCCCGGAACAGTCACCTCGCAGACTCCGCTAACAGGCCCGAAACTAATATACAATATCTACACCTTCTCCCGCGTGTCCAGAGCAACCCTTGTCCTCCTCCTCGGCGGAACCCTCGACTTCGATCCGACAAGACCCCTCCAAGTCGCCTGTTCAGTGGGCGCCAATCAGAAACAGACGAGGCGTGCATCCCCCGAGTATGATGCGGGGTCAGAGCCACCGGACTGGGACACGGCAGTCATTCGGGGCGGCTGGAATGTGACAGCCGAGGTGGAAGTAGGCACTGGGACGCAGACATTGAATATATGGCTTTTGGAACCAGGCGTTTTGCTTCAGAGGATTCTGGTCGATTTTGGCGGACTAGGGGGAGGTGCGTTGGGGCCGCCGGAGAGTTGGTTTACTGAGGGATAGTTGGTATAGCAGGCACACACCCACTTTATGGACACTGGACACTCACCTCTTTTGGCCGGCTATGCCACGAGAGACACGAATAAAAGCATAAAGAATTAAGTAGGAACCGATTATAGCGTGTTCTGTCGGGTCCCCATCGCGCCTGCCGTCCTGGGCGATGGGTGGTCTTTCCGTCCAGGTTTAGGAAGGAGCAGGCCAACTGTTCGAATTGGGAAGGAGCGATAGACACCCGTGACGGCGCCCATTGCCTCGCGCTTACTATGTTTCAAAGTCTTTCAGATTTATCAAGAGCGATTCGGTTCAAAGCGGAAGCACTTGCTAGTACCCAATAGCTCATTGGTGTAGTTATCATAATGTGGGCTTTTTCAATGGAGGTTTGTTGCACCGAATGCGGACGAGACCACCAACAGCCTAAACTGCAAAAAAGCGAAGCAATTTGTCATCGGACCCCGTGGTCATTGAGAAATTGAGACGCAGTGACGGGCTATCGGTACTAAGATAGCTAGAAAGATTATACTGTATTAGGCGACCTAGGACTTGGGAGATATATATTCTGAGAATCGAATAATTGACAATTTACATTCCCGACAAGCAGGAACCACGCCCAGTTCATAATTTTTACACGACTACCAAGCATTACTAGCACATCGATCTAATGGTATAAGCATATTTGAGGGGTATGTATGTACAAGGATGAGGAACAGCAACGAAATAAAACCAATTTTAAATCACACAAGTGGGCTGGGCTGGGTTCATGCATCGGGGTGTCAAATAAAGGGTGTTCGTTCATCAGGCTATGCAATCACAATCAGGGCAACGAAAAAATAAAAGATAAAAAAAGAAGAGGTCAAAAGTACCCAAGTATTTATCTAGTTTAGTGTAGGAGGTTCCTGCGGGCTCCTTGGCCGCGGCCAGTGTCTGCGTCAAAAGCAGTCTGGTACATCAGCGCTTCTTGCGGCCAGTCCCCATGCTCGTCTGGCGCACCGGTGTTTCTGCTCTGGTAGGAGTCACCCCGCTGGGGGAAATCGATGAAGGGGGCTCCAGTGCCAGGGTTTTGTGTGTACCCGGGGCCGGGACGGTATGGAAGGCTATCTGCGGGGATAGACGGCTGCGGAGGAGCAGCGGTTGATTGTCCGAAGTCTCCGAAGTCGAAGCTGAAGTCACGCCTGTGACCCCTCGGGGTCTCGTTGGTCGGTAGTGGGGACTGATTCTCGTTGGTGTCTATGGAGGTCTCCGGTTCCGCTGCTGGCTGGGGCTGTTGATGTTGGAGCTCGATATGCGGTACTTCCGGAATAGTGGCTGAAGAACTGTTGACTAGTGTCAACGACGGCTCTGCTGGGTTCTCCAAGAGAGGTGGAGCGGGAGGAAGAGCTGGGGAGCGAGGTACAGGCTCGTCTGGTACGATTGTAGACCGCCGAGCGCTTCGAGCGCTATGGCCCATGATGCTGCCGGCCTTGGAGCTCTTGCTCATTCGGTGCTGCGGAGCGGGTCCGAAGTTGCCGCCTTCCATCTCACGGATGCTGAACTGTGCGAGCGTTCGCAGTTTCCTGGTCACCCAGGACGCTAGAACCTTCCCGCGCTGTTTCTCACCGAGTCGAGAGCGGGGGAAATCTCCATACGAGACGAACGCTACAATGTCGGCGACAACCTGATGCTCGTTGAGGACAGCATTCACAATGACCGGGACTAGAGACGCTAGGTAGGCTTTTCTCGTCACTTCGACCACCACCACGATCATGCCGCCAGCCTGGAACACAGCACTGCAAACGTTAGTAAGGAACAGGTATTTTGACAGGCCAGTGCTACTTACCATCCGCCATTTACGATATTACGGTGGCACTTCTCCACGGAGTTCTCAATATCCATAGGGAAATGATTTAATCCGTTGACCTCGAAAGTCTCCCCAATTCCTCCGAGTACGAAGAGCACTTGCATCTCCACCGGTTGACCTCCAGGTCCAATTGGCCTTGTGACTGTGTGGAGGAAGCCGAGATCTCCAGTTCGCACAAATGACACATTAGGATCTCCGTCCTCAATGCGGCCATCGAAACGCTCCAGATCAAAGTCTTGCCTCGAGCCGTAAAATGACTTGGCGCAAGCATCCGATTGAAGCCAGATCTCTCCATACTCACCAACCTGGGAAAGAGTGGATGTTTCCGGATTGACGATTGCGATTTGTGTGTTCACCGGGACCATACCAGAGTCTTGCAACGCTAGTGCTGTTGGGTCTGTATCAGGGTCCACCGGGACGATGAGTCCACGGCGTAAGGCGCGGAGATCTAGCCACACCTCAACAGGCTCAATACACATATAGGATCTGGTAACAACCATGGGGTTGAGGACATGCGAATATACTACATTAATCGCTGTCCGGTCCAGGTTGGCACCGGCAAAATGTAGGCGTACTTTTTGATCTGCGAGGATGTCAGCACGCTGAGTTGGATTGGTGATAGAGGGTTATCATACAGATATCAACGCGTGGTCGCCCTTCGGCAGATATCATCAAATTTTTGAGCTCTTGAAGCTGGAAGCCTTTTCCGGGCATGGTACTAATAGCATAGTCCAACATTTGGCTAGTGGCATATGTATCCTTGATCTTGTACCGTGAGAGAGCAAGGAATAACGTCATTGGGTTTTGGGCAAAATCAACAGGCGAGACCAGGTACGTTGGCGCTCCTGAGAGGAGTTAGCATTAATTACCCCAGATCTTGAGACGAACAAAACAACTTACCAACGAAGATACCCATCAAGCACGTATGTAGAAAGCCAAGCCCCAGAGTGCTTCGCACACTGCCTAGAACCGGTCGAGAGCTGGTCATCTGACATGTCTCTTTCTGTACCTTGCACATTCCCAGTATTGTATCATGTCCAATTGAAACAGATATTCTCCGCTGGTCAGGAGTCCAGTATGTCCATACCATAGCTGGAGAGCTTCCTTGCAGCCACGCTTCCTTCATCGTAAGCCCAAGATCCTTGCATCCATGAGACTGTTTCGACGGCTTAGTGGTATTGTATATGGCAGGGACCCCTATCCTAAGAACCTGCGCAGACTGCTTGATATGCTGCGAGACGAGCTTCTGCCGCATTACATGGTCGACATCGTTGTTGACGAGGATCGCCTTGATGTGGAAATCACTAATGACATGAAGGAATGCCGGCGCATCCTCCGAGAGACGGTTCTGGTCAATAGGCGCTAGAGGTATTGCAACCGCACCCAGACAGAAACAAGCATGAACTGCATAAACATATTCCTCTGAGTGGGTGTACATCAGAATAACATGGTCGCCCGGACGGACCTTGACTTTGTTCCGTAGGTAAACCGCGACGGCAGCAACCTTGAGGTCAAATTTCTTCCATGTGATCCCCTTTCCTTCCTTTCCGCGGCCATCGATGGAGCAGTATGATAGCTCTTCGGCTTGACGAGATACCCGCCATTGCAGTAGGTCGACAATGGATGTAAAATTATTGAGAGGGGTGGAGGTACGATCATCCATAACGACGTCACGATAGTCCACACCGGAGTATTGTTTTTCTGGTAGCTCCAACATAGCCTGCCTGGTCTCCAAAGCCAGAGGCGACCAAATACCCCCGACCGGGTCAACACCAATGGGGAGGTTCATCACCGAGCGCCCAACGCCGAATTTGACATGAACACATGGTAATGTTCCCGCATCGAAGTCCTTCCGGCAGAGCATGTTGCCAATTTCCTGCCTTCCATTCTTGGTGACCCGAGGGAGGGTGTTTGGTGCCGTAAGCATCACACAGTAGACCCTCAGATGGTGCTCCTGGTAGAGAATTTCCATACACCTTTCTGCGAGAGATTCAAGAAGCGCTGAGTCTAGCTGCCGCGGAGGGCCTCCGGAGGTTGTCGGTGCCGTTGACGCCGCGTACGACTCGAGTACAACGATCGGAAGATGTTCTTCGTTGACAAACACGTCAAAAGCCGTACAGTCGTGTATCTTGGGGATATTTTTGAGCGTGCTGACGACAAGATGTTGAACGAAGAAGTAGCGATGTTCCGCGGCGGGCTGTCCATGCTCGACCCATTCTACCTTTTGGCGGATTCGGTCTTCATATAGACCTAGCACGAAGACCTTGCCCTCAATCACACAGCCCAGTAAGCCGGTTCGGAGGAATTCCGGCTCAACTAATATGGGTGTGGGGTTGGCCTCCTCGAATTTATACGGCCGAGCGTGGAAAATAGCTTCTGTGTGTTTGGGTAGCGCCCAGAATCCACCAGAAAGAGAGGGCGAGTCGATCCACAGTTCACCAACAACGTTGGGTGTGCACAACAGATTGGTCTCGGGGTCGACAATGGCAAACGTCGCGTCCGGAATAGGATACCCGAATGCGCCAACGCGGACAGCATTAGGTATAGTCGCCGCATACTTCCTCGCATCCTCGCCCATAGCTAAAACCACAACCTCGTTGTTCTTCAAAGCTTCTTTATCAAGCAGCGCTTCTCCAAGCTCGGTTGTGCCCGTTTGTTCAGGAGCCGGAGCAGACGAGCCGCCGCCTAGCAGACTACTTCCGAATCCGCGGTTTTCAGCCTTGTCGGAATTGGCTGCTTCCTTCTTAACCTCATGGTCCTCAATCGGATCCATCTCGTGAGTCAGAGGACAGCCCATCCGTTCTTCGCCTCCTAACCAGTCTCTTACACTAATCACCATACCGCCGTGCTCAGGCAAGCATAGCATGGGCGCAACAATCTCGCGCGCTCTTGGATTCCTCATGGGTCGAAGCCATCTGTCTGCAAGTACCTCGTGAAACTCAGGGTCGACGGTAAGCGTATCAATCAAACAAAGCTTGACACTTGAAAAATTCGGCTCCGAATTCTTCTTGAAGTGTCGCGTCGACATAGGATCTTGTTGGTAGTTGTAGGCAGTTATCTTCAACCCAGGGTAATCCGCAGCCATGATCGTGGCTCTGTGTTTGGTAACCAGATGGGCGTAAAGGCCTGGTGTTTCAACCGCTCGGTCTTCCAGCCATACGGTTGTATGACCACCGTACGCTGTGAGGAGCACGCCCAAAATCATACCAATACCCTGTCTGGGGTCTAGATAGCTAATAATAGTCTCTCCACGGGACTGCTGTCTCGAAGGTGAAGGCACGGTAGCGAACATTGCACTCAGACAGGCCATCTGATGCATGATTGTTCGGTGGCTCATGACAACACCACGCAGGTCTCCTGTCGGAGCTCGTGCGAACTCGATGTAGGCCAAATCCGGAACAATAAGCGGGGGTGTGTCATCCTTCTTCTTGGGATGCCAGCTGCCAAACTCATTCGTCTTCCACCACTCTACCCCCCTGGGCCAGTTGAGCTTCTGAGTGGTAATATCTCTTTGGAAACTTTTGAGGTTGTTTTCTGTCGTCAATGCAAGATGCGCTTGAGTTGAAGTAAGAACAAGGTTTAGACTTTGGTAGTCGTTTAAGCTGTTGATAGGAACGGCGACAACTCCTGCAATGAAACAACCTAATAATGCAACGGCGAATTCTATAACCTCGGAATCTCGATATATCAGAGCAACGCGGTCTCCACGGTAGAGATTGCTTTTATCACGGATAACCTGGGCGACCTTTTCCGCACGACTTGCAAGTTTCTCCCACGTTATAGACGCAATTTCCTTGCCCTTCTGATCCAAGACCCAGTATGCTGGCTGTTTGCCGCTGGTCCGGGCGCGGTGTCTGAGAACAGTTGGAATATTGTCGAAATTTGACATCGGCGTATTCTTATCATGCGGGTCATGTACAGCGAATGGAATGTCGCGGGGCTCAAGAGGCAGTAGGTGATCAACAATAGCGCCTTGCGGAAACTCAGAGGCCGATATTAATGGGGGTGCCATATTCGCGGTGGGGGAGAATGCATCGGATTGCGAGTAACGGTGAAATCCACCACCGTAGCTGTCCCTATAATCCTCCTGTTGCTGCCCTGCAAAGTCCTCGAAATAACCCTGCTGTGACTCCAGCATTGTCGATTGTCGAGACACTTCGGGCGGAGGCATATCGTATACTCCAACGGAGTCATCAAAATGGTCATTAGGACCAGTAGGACTGAAAGCGTAGTTCTGGCTTAGGAGGGTTGCTGTCCTCGAATCTTGTGGTACGGCGGCGGGCGTAGGTTTGGGGAGAAAAAGGGAATCATATGAGGATGCCGAGGGCCCTCGGCCATGGTGAGACATGGTCGCGCCGTCCCCATTGAACGGCGACAACCCTTCGCCGCCAGCATTTTGATAGTATCCGAAACTTCCGTTACCTGGCATTCCATGTCCGTCGGTGAAAGAATGGGAAGGCCCGCCCGAGTCAGCGGTCGGTGGCCGTATACTGAGAAGTGCTGGCGGGGATCTGACAGAACTGGTCATCGACTGGGTGGTTTCGGCGGCGCTAAACGCACTGAAATCCAAAGCGGCCGACCCAAGATATTGCGAAAGGAGAACAGTTCGCCGTTTCTGATAACTTTGGTGAAGTTAGCTTCGTGCTCCAATGGTTTCCAATCGAATGTGTATCATCATAGGAAGCGTCAGCGCAAAGTGTAGAACGTTCCGGTGTTATCCATTCCTTCTGGGCGTCCTCCAAAGACTGGGCGCAGAATAGCTTACCCCTTCTCTGTAATGTCGCCCTCCTAGTCAACAATGTTAGTACCGACTTTGCAAAAAGAAGCACCGATCTCTATTATAAAAGTCGCACAGTCGTACCTCAAGTTCCCTATCCAGTTCCCGCAGAGCAGACTGGAGTTGGGGATGCTCCTCCGCCATCTTGACGTCGCGGAAATGACGAGGGGTTGTGGTTCTAGTAGGTGTACGCGCGGGGATGTGATACCCTCATCGCAGGTTTGTTGAGCGACTGCTTTGGAGCACCTGGAGTGACAAACAGCACTTCTTCTGACGGCACAGGCTTGCGAATACAAGAAACAAAGTTGCTTGAATGTATCGCACGACTTGTCTCTCCGCGCTTGAAGCCGCAGCATCACCTGCCGGTGGCTAACCTCACGGGGCACGGGCCAATGACAGCGGACCTCGGAATAATCACCGCCACAACCCCGAGACATGTTTGAGACAACTGTTGGTCAGTGATGTTCTGTATAACCCAGTTTTTGGCCGTTCTTTAAGGATAAATATAGTTACAAGTGATTGGTACTTTTGGGATTTGAGCCCCGAGGAATACAGTGTGGTTTAGAAGGCTAAAGTAGGCAAGTATTGTTTAATAGCCTATATGCGCCCCACTGCTGTGTATAGGGCGGTTAGTGCTACTATGCTACGAGACTACCCTATGGTAAGTACGTACGAGACTATGTAGGATAGAGTACCAGTCGAGACGGAACACTGGGTAATGACCAACTATACTAGGATATACAAGTTGCATCAACTGACAAATTGGGCACCCCTAGGAAATCACGCAGCTCATCTAGCAGATATGTTGGATTTGAGCGCAGGCGGCGAACCCAGTACGGGGTAGATTAGCCGCGACCGGCTGGTATACTTGCTGGCTTCCAATGTGATAGTAATGGGTATGGTCGACGTCTTCCAAAACATTGGCTAGTGATAGGTCTTTGTAAGCAATTCAGCAGTTAAGAAGGTCAGAAGCATCAGTATTCAGCACATAATAACCAACCATGCTCGGGCGAAACATTTCTACGTAGTAACTAGGGTACGTAGTAGAAAGAGGCTGGATTCGGAGATGTTCTCTAAGATCTAACCGTGATAGGACTAGTGACACCCAGCAACTTGGTGGTGTAGTCACATGATTGAAGGCTTATGATTCGTCTAGCGGCCTGCCCTAACCCCACCACGCTGCTAAGCGAAGCGCACCTCCATTTTCCCTTGTCGAGGAAACATTTCAGCCGACCGATCGCCAACCCACGACACCGTCCGACTAACCTCACGAATCCGTCCCTCGACAACAGGTGCATACGGAGCCAACATGTCTGAACACGGTGAAGTCGAGGTCGATATCCCCGCTGGGGTCATCGCCTCCCTGCCCAAGGATGCTCTCGCCGAGATGGGAACGGTCAAGCTCTTCAACAAGTGGAGCTACGAGGATGTTGAGATCAGGGACATCTCCTTGACGTAGGTGCTCCCTTGTGTGTTTGATGCGATGCACGAATTTCAATGGCGAAAGGAACGGTCGAATGGCTTCCAGTTGTGGGAGAAATGAAGGGATGCGAACGGGCGACTGAATCGCAAGGAGACAATGCCATGGGAGGATATCGCAACATGAAGGGCGAACGCGCGCTGACTAGAAAATGTCTATAGCGACTACATCCAGATCCGTTCTCCTGTCTACCTCCCTCACACCGCTGGCCGCTACGCTGCCAAGCGTTTCCGCAAGTCTCAGTGCCCCATCATCGAGCGTCTCACCAACTCCATCATGATGAACGGCCGCAACAACGGAAAGAAGCTCATGGCCGTCCGCATTGTTGCCCACGCTTTCGAGATCGTACGTGCAACAGCACCCGAAGAATCTGGAGGAGCAGGAATTAGGACCAATAACTGACTTGATATCAGATTCACATCATGACCGATCAGAACCCCCTCCAGGTCGCCGTTGATGCCATTGTCAACTGCGGTCCCCGCGAAGACAGCACCCGTATCGGTTCCGCTGGTACCGTCCGTCGCCAGGCCGTCGATGTCTCTCCTCTCCGCCGTGTCAACCAGTCCGTCGCTCTCCTGACCATCGGTGCCCGTGAGGCCTCTTTCCGCAACATCAAGAGCATTGCTGAGTGCCTTGCTGAGGAGCTTATCAACGCCGCCAAGGGCAGCTCCAACTCCTACGCCATCAAGAAGAAGGACGAGCTCGAGCGTGTCGCTAAGAGCAACCGGTAAATCGGTTTCGTTGGGCGTATTCTCCGCTTATGGTCCTGTTTCATGCTTGCTGGAGTGGACGGGGAGTTTCTGGGATTCAGTCGATCTGCAAACGTCTGCACGGCTGTATATACCTGCACAGTCACCAAAGGGAGCGAGATCCAAAAATATGAGAGAATCGGACGGCTTCCTTCTCCAGTAGCTTGGACGCGATCATGAACCATCTTTTAAACGAAAATATATTCCCTGTTCTGTCTAGTTAGGTAATTGTTCCAAAGATGTTGAAGGATCAGAGTAGGTACTACAGTAGAAATACTTCGTAAACTAAGTGCGATGCATTGCAGAGACCTATTGGCGCCTCGGTCTAGAATGGATGAATCGCCGTGATAAAGCGCTGAGCGTGAATCCGATAGACCCCAGACAAGCTTATCGATACGCGGACCCCGACTGAAAAAAAGTTTTATCTTAGCGCATTGAACAAACCTCGAACTCCTAACACACTTTTCCTCCACCACTCAACTCAGTGCTTCAGGGACTATACCCTGAAAATTATTCAAAATGGTCAAGAGAAAGCTAGGGGCATTGGAAAAGGTCGAAGCCGATCTGTAAGCGTTCCTCTTCACGTCAATGAGGCCGCTAGGCCTCCAGAGATTTTATCAGTCGCTAACAAATCCAATCCTTCAATTACAGGCCCAATCTACAGCATAAGATTCGCAGAGATCCGAAGTAAGTGATCGCGCAAACATAAGTATACGATTTCTGAATCTGACCGTTACTGTTCCCCAGGTCGTATATCGAGGACTTCCGCGCCCAGCACTACCAATATGAGAGTCATCGGGAAATCTTCATGGCAGCGCCCTCGTCCGCCACGGATACAGGTCTCATCTCGCTACGGGAACTTATCGACTTCATTGCCCACGTTGCCGATTGCTACCCGGACATAACAAAAGACTTCAGTCAGCAGCTCATCGACATCCTATCGCAGCACCACCAGGTTTTGGAGCCGGAGTTGAGGGAGAAAATCGTGGGGAGTCTCGTGCTTTTGCGAAAGAAGGAACTACTTGACTCTGCGACGTAAGTTCTCCTAATTATCTTACTCAGAGCGAAAATCAAAGGCACATTGCTAATACCTAGTGTGATAATAGACTACTTCAGACCTTATTCCCAATCCTCATTACGACACCTAGCAAGACGCTGCGCGCGCTAATCTTCCAGAAGATTTTGATGGATCTCCGATCTTCAAATGTCAAGACAACAAATCACAAGCTCAACCGGACGATGCAGACTGTTTTGTTCAACCTTGTGACATCAGACCGTACCTCATCGAAGGGTTTATGGGCTATTAAGCTTACGCGTGAGCTCTGGAGGAGGCAGATCTGGACGGATGCTAAGGCGGTTGAAGTCATGAAGGAGGCGTCCTTGTCCTCTAACGAGAAGGTGATTGTTGGCGGAGTCCGCTTCTTCCTTGGTGGAGACAAGGAGCGTGAAGAGATGGAGGAGGAGAGTAGCGACGACGAAGCAGTTGATCTAGGACGTGTCAAGCACCAGGTCGGGATCAACAAGAAGACCAAGAAGAAATCGCGCGCTATCGAAAAGGCAAAGGCGACTGTGCATAGGCGGGAGCGCAAGAAAAGCCAGCCTCATCCTCTTAATTTCTCCGCTCTGCACCTTCTCCACGACCCGCAGGGATTCGCCGAGTCTCTCTTCTCAAAGCACCTCCAGAGCTCCAAGTCGAAGCTGAATCTCGAACAGAAGCTGATGGTCCTACAACTCGTGACTCGTCTCGTTGGCTTGCACAAGCTGCATATCATGCACCTCTACTCTTATTTTCAAAAGTACCTCACGCCTCGCCAGCCTTCCGTTACCTCTTTCCTTGCATCTCTCGCACAAGCATCGCACGACCTGGTACCTCCTGATGACCTGGAGCCCCTGGTTCTCAAGATCGCTAACGAGTTCGTCTCAGAAGCCTCTGCTTCTGAAGTCGCGACAGCCGGTCTCAACGCCATTCGAGAGATATGTGCTAGACAGCCGCTCGCAATGAACGAGACTCTTTTACAGGACCTAGTCATGTACCGCAAGAGCAAAGACAAGGGTGTCGTAATGGGAGCCCGAGGTCTCCTAAGTCTCTACAGAGAAATCAACCCAGAATGGCTCAAGCGACGAGACCGCGGTAAAGATGCGTCGATCGGCCTGCAGCACGGTGAGAAGAAGGAGAAACGCTTCGCGGCCCAAGAAGCCGGTGGGATTGAGGGCATCGAGCTCCTTGAGGCATGGAAAGAAGAGGAGCGCAAGAGGAAGAGAGCCGAGAAGGGTCTAGCGACGGACGATGAAGACGATGAGGAGAATGAAGACGAAGAAAATACCTGGGATGCCTGGAATGTCGAAGATGACGAAGACAGCGACGACTCCGGCGGCTGGATCGATGTCCAAAGCGACGCGGAGATCGACTTCAGCGATTCCGACGACGAGGGATCCCGCCCATCCAAGAAAGCCAAACAATCTGAAGATAAAGAAGACGGTGCCGAATCAAAGGCCGCATCCGCAGAAACGAAAATATTCCCCAAAAAACCTAGCATCGCAACCACCCGCATCCTTACCCCAGCCGATCTCGCCAAGCTCCAAGAACTCCGCCAGGAAGCCGCTGTCAACGCTCTCGTGCCCGGCCCCAAGCGCCGCGGCCAGACCGCTGATAACCGTCACAAGGAAGACCCATTGACAGCCGCTGAGATTGAGGGTCTTGCTGCGCTGTCCGCTGGAAAGAAGACACGCGAAGAGCGCATTGCCCATGCTAAGGAAGGAAAGACAGACCGCTCTGAGCATAAGAGTGTGACTGCCAAGCGCAAGGAGAAGAAGGAGGAACAGGGCAAGAGTACGACCAACAAAGAGAAGGCTCGTAAGAAGAATTTCTTCATGACGCTGGGCAAGGCTAAGTCTAAGGGGAAGCGCAGTCTGGTGGAGACAAGGGCTGTCCTGAGGGCTCATCAGGAGCGCTCGAAGAGGGGCGGCAGGAGAGGAAACAACCCTGGGAAGTGATTAAGGCGAGCATGATGTATAGGAGAGGGTTATCTGTTACTCTCTCAGTTGCTCGCGTTCCACGAAGCTGTATGGCGTTTTACTCATGAGATTTGGTACAAAGTATCTATACATAGACGAACACATTTATCTATGTTGCGCATTTACATTTGTAAAGGCCAAAACTTGAGTAAAAGAGCAGCAGATGGTTTATAGGTTCAAAGCTATAGACCTCTATGATATACGGGCCAACATGCAGGACGTCCTCTTCGTCTAAGTTTAAGAATAAGCCGTCTAGATATGTTGATATACGCCTTGCCGGTGCGTAACTCTCAATAGTATTTTGGTCTGTCACCATGAAGCTCCCATGATTCTGTCCGTGGAGGTGTTGAGAATCATCAGTAGACTACTTTCTGCCTCTCCAGTTTGGACCATCAGGAACAGCATCTCCTGGCGACAACCAGCGACTCATATTCTGCTAGCCCTACACTCTCGAAGCTAAGCTGCGAAGATGGCGAGTCTCGAAAGCAAGCCTCGTAATCAGCCCAATCAGCTTTTGGTCCAAGCCACAGAACCATCTCGATTCCAGATCCGTACGTCTCCATGTATTTTGTAACCAGGTTTGGTTCGCGAGGGTAGACGAACATCCACGCCTTCGCGTCCAAAGCACGCGGAAGAAGATCCCATGTTCCGCTAACCACGTTCATATCCTGCTCTTCGATGTAGAGATTCACAGAGGAGTTGACTTCCACTCCCTCAATCAAGACATCGGGATGACGATATGCAAGCAGGGCTTCGAGAAGGCCTGCGCCGCTGCCGATCGAGAGCGTGAAGTGTGGGGTGGTGGGGAGGAGAGAGGCTAGGCGGGTGAGGAGGGGAGTGGATAGAGC
>RHLP01000389.1:0-35064 GCA_003719405.1 Aspergillus incahuasiensis
CTGTTGAACAGGATCCCAACCTCTGCATAGAGAGGTGAAATCACACTAGTAAAAATATCTTATTTTTTGAATATAGAAGACTAAACCTTGCTAAAATAGCTTTCAGCAGGGGAAAAGGTATAAATAAGCATAATAAAAAGTGATAATATAATGCAACTTAGTATGAGCATACTATTCTGGTGTAGCTATATTATTATTGGCAGTTCGGCAACTGATCCTAGCTGAATCCCTGATAATAAGCTGGTAACCTTATTATACAGCGCATAAAATCCTAAGTATCACATAAATTAATAAAGAACATGCAAAGACTTCTTGGAGAGCAGGAACTGGTGGGTTGGTATTAAGTTATGGTTTAAGTATTCAGCCTTGCAGCTTGCTGCTAACTCAGCTGCAGTCTTTCCTTTTTTCTTTGTATTATAAGCTGCTTTTTTTACCTTGTCTGCATTCTGTCATGCATTCCTCTTTATATTTAATATAGTAACTCTCTTTAGATGTTAGCACGCAGTCTCTCTCCTCTTTATATTTATACCATTATGCTTTACTAGATCTTTTATTATTTCTAGTCTAGCCGTATTCCTCTTTATATTTAATATAGTAACTCTCTTTAGATGTTAGCACGCAGTCTCTCTCCTCTTTATATTTATACCATTATGCTTTACTAGATCTTTTATAATTTCTAGTCTAGCCATATTCTTCTTTATATTTGCCGCATCCTTCTTGTTAGGATTTGCTTTCTGCCACAGCACCATTAAGGCAGCTTTATTCAATCTAAAGCTGTCATCGCAGCAAGTCTCTGTTGGTAGTAGTTTAAGTACCAGGCAAGGCAAGCAACATGTTGCTCAGGCGTTTCCTTTAGCATAGTAAGAATGTCGTCGCCCATCTTATTAGGAGCAATTATGGGAACAGTCTGCATGTAAATAGGATAATGCTGAATTAAGTATAGCTTGTTGCAGGCTGTAACGGGGCGCGTGGCCGTGCCAAACACAGTTGGCACACGCGCCCCGTTGCACTGCATGACCTTCGAAGGTCGGAGCAGTGGTGCTGGACATCAAAACAGGGGTAGCCCTGGACGCCGCGAACTAAGCACAGACCCTCTTCTTTGGCTAGAACACCGCAATGTTGGATTGCAAGACAAGCAAACTGAATGCTTGATTTTACTTCACGAACTTGCGGCCGCCCTTTGTGATCGCATGACCGATTGATTTCTTCGCGGACCTCCGGAAACAAGCGGATCTGGCCCGACCTTAACCAGCTTTCCCCTACTGGGTTTGTTTGCGGCGATCATGAAATGCGTCTAGGTGATGATAAGGTGCATCTACCATCCTAGTTACTGGCCCTGGCATTGTTAGTATGCTGCATAAACATAGACACAGGGACTGGGGCTAACAAAGGCTAGATACCTGGAAGCAGTCATAGTGCTCTTACCTAGAAGGAAGGGGAAATTCAAGGAGAAGCCCAGAGTTATTACCATCCTGGCTGATATCTGTAAGCTCCTTGTCTGTTTCTAGAGCGGTCCGCTTCCGGGTCCAGGATGGGGTTAAAACCACCTGCAAGTGCAAAGATCTCTCCATGGCCAGCGAAATGTTGCCCACATATCGTCTCGCAGGCCGTGGCTTGCCCAGAGCATGGGATTGGTTGCGCGTAATACCCTGCTAGGTATGAACAGCGGCGGGTGTTGGAGGTCCCGTTGCTATTGATGATTCTGGCCAAAAGCGTCTTGTCTAGAACAACTCTGCGATCTCCACTTCTGTTACCATGGGCATATTCGCGGTACTTTGACACCAGTGTTCTGGCAGTCTGCGTTGGACGCTACCGTTATCGTTGCGGATTATCATGAGCCCATGTCGATGGCCATAGGTGCCTCCAGCTATGGCTTAGCTTGAATTGTCATCGTCCCCCTCCTCTGGATCTAAGTAGATTGGAAGAGTCCCACCCGGACCTCCCCTACGCTGGAGTTAGCTAACTCCAAGGGCAATTGCTGCATAGAGACATCCACACCTTATCTCTTACAGAGCTGGCAGCCCGGTCATGCCATTTATAGTTGGAGCATGCTCCTTCGGAAGCCCCAGGGACGTGGCGGTAATTAGTAAAGGGCCGACAACCTTGTACAGTCTTGCAATTCAAACAAAGCTGGACATGTCAGACTCACGAGATTAGATGAGAAGGGCGCTGATGTATATGGCCTTCTTAATTCAATTTGCTCTGTGGAGATACTCCAAGGGATCACAGCCGCAGATTCTCCATGACAAGCTAGAAGCTGAAGGCCAAATCGCGTATATATACCCATACGGGCGCATGAGTTGACCTCGAATAGGTAGACTATGACTGGGTGTGGTAAGCCACTGGACTTTTCTGAAGCCCGTGGAAGACAGCGAACACTCTCTCCTTATGTGCGGACCTTTCGAACTTTTGGGGGGGGTATGGATCATCTCCGGCGCCGCAAAACAGCGCGCCTGAAGGCCGAATTCATACGACGAGGATCATTAAAACAAACAAAAAAAGAGCAAATCAATCACTCTGCGCCCAGACAGCCTAGCATGAACCTAGCAAAAAGAAAAGCCCTGACCCCAGCAAGACTATAGAGCACACCAGCCTAAAAGGCAGCAAAGTCTACAGAGTTAGTTGTTATTATATGGTGCTGGTAGGCGCAACTCATAAACAGCATTCGAAGCCGCACCGGTGCGCAGACGCAAAAGAACCGCCGAAGTGAGGGCGAGGGCGAGGGCAACAGCGAGAGCACCGGCTCCTCACTGGCCCCGATGGCAGGGCGCCGACCGAGCAGGGGGTTACCCCCGGGGAGCGCAGCTGTTTG
This sequence comes from Aspergillus incahuasiensis, assembly GCA_003719405.1. Classification (NCBI taxonomy): domain Eukaryota; kingdom Fungi; phylum Ascomycota; class Eurotiomycetes; order Eurotiales; family Aspergillaceae; genus Aspergillus; species Aspergillus incahuasiensis. The sequence continues at coordinate 2,813 of RHLP01000389.1, forward strand.
GCCAGACGCTGCAGGGGCCCGGCGGACGGCCGTTTTGAAAGCCGCACATGCAGAACGGAGTGCATGTACAGCAACGATGTTGCCTCCCACATGCACAGCGTTGGAAGCGTCGAGGACGACGAGAAGCTCGGCTTCAATATCGTGACTAACTGCAATGCAGTCCCCGGCTTTCCTCCTTTGCTCGCCTTGTACCAAGCTGGCGCTTTCCCTGTCATACCTCCTCCTGGGGCGAGACGAAGTAGATGCGTCGTTCTGCCGCACCAGTTGCTCAAGACGCCAAGGTCCCATCCATGCACGAGGATAGCCGCCAGCCCTAACCTGGCAAAGGGCAAATCCAATGCCGTCGGCAACAAAGGCTGCTTCCATCCAGAAGCCCTGCCGGGTACTCCTATGCATCTAAAAGGCTAAGTATTTATCACTTCCAGATTGTCGGTCGACAGGAGGCGGGGACGGGAATATATAGAACCTCACTGCGGTGCCAAAAGCAGCCGCAGCGATGCCGAAAAGATTGGCATGGCTTCTCTAGCCTTCGCTTACAGCATGAACGGGGCTGCATAGGCACTACCATACCCGGCTAGGGTTCCAGCACCTGCGCTAACCCAGCATATTTTGTGGTGTTAAATGAAGTGGTTGGTGTTATATAGGTAACGGCCAACAAGGGCATGTAACGGCCAACAAGGGCATGCAAATGTCGACTCCTCCACCTCCACCTGCAGCCCTTCTTCTGAACCCAATCGGGTAGGCAACGCTGAAGTCCATGGCGTCCTGCAGCTGCTCAGCCCGCATTCAGAGCGGCGTCGCCCTAAGCCGGACCGTCCCTCCATTCCTCTAGCCCTCTTCCCATGGGTGAAGTCGGTGTACCCCTAATTAGCCTGAGGCTATGGCTCGCTAGCGAATCGATTAACCTACAGGGAAGGCTGCGCTCAAAATAATGCTCCACATCACGCAGCGACTGGGCTTCGAAGCCGCGGCAAATTGACAGCATGACAGTCAAAGCTGACTCATTCTGTGCAGTGTTAGCTCCCATGTGCCCGGCAATGAGTTCGAGTTCAGATGGGGATGCTTACCTGTAACCTCTGCCGTTGCTTCCTGACATGCGTAGGTGCTTCCAAAGTCTGTGGGTAGGCTGCGGAATACTGGAAGACCCGGCAGGGCCGCAGGATTTATTTGGGAGAAAGGGCCAAAGAGATCGAACGCATTATCCGGGTATTCGATGAGTCGGGCGAGTTAATCGTCAGTAATAGAACACGGAGTTGGCGGCAGGCGGTCCCAAACCGCCTCAAGATCCGGGCGGGTGTTCAGGTGCTGGGATGTACTGAACGGCCAGAGCCAGCTGGACTCGAGGCAATCGGAGCACATTGTGGAAGGTATAGGTGTCGTCACCATAGAGTATCGTCATGTCCAGCTAGTCTGTGGACAACATTCTCGGCCATAAGCAAAATTGAGGCACGAAGCTGTCTGGTACAGCGAGATTGAGCCCACGACGCGTGGCCGCAGGAACCGTGAAGGGGGGAAACGGACCCTTGGGCACACCAACATGCTGATTATTATTGTCTGTGGACATGTTAACAGTGGCTATCCACAAGCAAGAAGGATTAGTAATGATATGTAAGCAAGTAAGCAAGCAAGCAAGAGTACCTATAAAAAGCAAGATGGGTATGCCGCCGGTATCCTGAGCATGGTAACATAAGCAGAACCCGGCCCTGAGATATGGGGTGAGGGTTGGGGATTTCCTCTATCGTCTACGGGATGGATCGCCACCAGCTCGTGGTCCGTCATGGGGATCCGTAGCGAGTTTGGATCTGTCTCATATACCAGTTGACCTGGTTGAGTGCCTGCCGATACTCGCTCTGCTCCGTCGGCGAACAAGATTCCATAAGACATCCTCGTCCGCAAAGGACTGTTGGGAAAGAGTGGGGCTGTCTATGAGCAGGAAGCAGTGCAAGGTGCAGAAGGGGCTCGATGGAAGTTGGCATGGCGCAGTGCAACCGTATGGCGGTCTACTCGAGGGTTGCTACCTGAAAGCCTACCCCGGTTGGCTCAGAGAACGGTCAAGGTTACATAAGGAGGCAGTATAAAACGGAGGATGAACATGAGTGTGGACAAGGGCTGGGCTATCAAAGACAGAAGAAGTTAAATCCAGAGCATCAAAGCATCCATGTAAGCCAAAACGAGCGGCAGGGCATGGGAGAGGAGAAAGCAGAAGCAGGTTTGGAGTGGGCATCGCGAGCCTTTTATGTCCGCACACGGTGCTCGTGGCGGCGCTAAAGGATGGTGTCGTGAAGGGATCATTGACTGAATTAGTCACGTACTCGGGAAATGGAGATAGTGAACTGGCAACGTGAATGTCTTGTTCACTCAGGGACCTACGTGATGTCACTGGTACGGCCCGGGCGAGGTGAACACGGGCAAGGCTAGATCCCAATGTAGCCCTACTTTAGTAAAAGCACTCTTGCGCGTTGCATCTCAAACTACGCAGCCAGCGGCAGTCGAGGCAGGGCATCGAGCTGGAGAATTCGCCGACGGAGGAGAGAGAAGGCTCGTCAGTGGCGTCATGTTCTTGCAAAGGGAGGACACCTTCGCAGATGGATTTCAAGGCTCAGAGTTATTTCCCGAGCGTCTTCATCACAGAGCCAGTCACTCTCGCCTGTCCGCCCAACCCAGAAGTGGCTGAGAGGGGGGAATTAACCGCCAGCCTTCGCCGTCGGTGACTTATAGCCTAGGCTACACCCAGAAGTCACTGTGCCTTGGGTCCGGCCAATGCTTTCACTCAAACAGTCTCGTTGTTGGTGCCAGGTTGGGCAAGCCCAACGGCCGCTAAGAGTGACACAGAGGCAATGCCGCTCAGGATTCCTGTCAGATGAGTGCCTTGCCGGCGCGGGTAATGCCGTCTATTTGCTAATGTTCCCGAGATCTTCGTCCGTGAAAGGCGGCGTTGGTCAAGCACCAAGATCCAGCTGGACTGTATGCCTCGCTCTTCAGGGAAGAAAAAGCAAGCAAGCAGAGGCGAACGCGTGGGAAGCAGCAGTGAGGTCTTTGGCTTCCGTTTCTTACAGAACATAAGGGTGGCGTCACTGAGAACCCGTCCAGCTGCCGTCACAGCCCGCGTCGAGTTCTTCCTGCCAGTCACCAGATTGGTAACTGTTACATTCATGGGCAGCGGTTGGACGGCGCAGTGTTCCGAGCCCTTTTATTCACTCACCCTACCTGTCTCTGCCCTCCGCCACCCAGCACTCGGGAAGAACCATCTGGAATCCCTCTGGGAGTGGCGCTCAGGGCTCAGGACAAGAATGCTTCGCGCGCTTAGTACTTTGCAGGGAATCTCCGCTGAAATTATGCTGTTCTTTCGTAGCGAAGGGCGTTGCCCGGTTCATTGCTACCTAAGTAGTGGGGTCTTTTCTGCTTGGATATGAGAAGCAGATGCAAGACTCGGCACTGGCTGGCTCTCGAGGCTTTGGCTATGGTCTGAACTTCAAATTCACGTTGCTTGCCCTGCTGATGCGACGACGACAGTCACATTTATTTTCTGGATTCGAGGCAGTGAATACCTGAGTGTGCGCAACCCTGGCGATGTCCCTGGCCTTATTCACCGGCTCCCCAGTGGCAGGCCTCCGTCCATTTTCCGCTGGATATTGGGTGCCGGATGTGCCTGGGCTGAGAGGTGGAGGGAGACCTATTGCTTGCCGAGCATGGCTCAATGCATCTATTAGTACAGTGTCATGCGGTAAGGGAATCCAAAGGAATGATGCTTCTTGAAGAATGTGCGACGTTCAGTATACTAACAGACCCGACACGACCTCATCCTCCGCACCGTCGTCTAACTTCGCCTGCTTCCCAGCGATAAGGGAAAATATACCATCCTGCTCGAGTAAAACAGCCCCAAAGCTATCATCGCAACGCCGCAGGTCACCATTGCACTTTGCTGTACGAGAGCGCAAATTCCAGATGGTGAGCCTTCTCTGAGCTCTTGGAGCCGACTTGGATTCCTGCGACCAGGATGGCAAGACGGCTATAGACCACGCTCGCGAGAAAGATGATGGGACCTTCCTCGATGTCCTTAATAGAACACAGTCCCAAGGATCTAAAGAGAATGCCGTATCTGGCGAGACTATGGCGGCGTACGTCGTCACTCTGAAATTTGATATCCGCTGAACTGACGTCGTAAACAACATCCACCGCCTCATCTGATACCTGGTTCGAGAGACTAGGCAAGCTCCGCCTCCTCCTAACACCTCCCGCTGACGATCGTTCCTCTGTCCGAGTGGCCGTCGTTAACAGCGGTATTAGTCCCGTACATCCCTGGCTATCGGGCTTTTGTAACCAACTCCGACTCTGAAAACTGGCAGGACTGCACGGGAGCATGGTACAACCGGGGTCAATCTCGTCTGGAGAGTGATGAACGAGGCAAAGATTAACATTGCTCACGCGTTTAAGTACAAAACCGCATTGCCAAGGTATACGGTATTGCCAGCTGTGTTTCCTAGGTGTAGCGCAGACTAAAGCTGCGCAGGCAATCGAGCACGCTCGTAGCGTATGCAAAGTCGACATCATCCTCCTAGCCTTGGGTTTCAACCAGCTTCACGAAAAGATGCAGCAATAAACCCGGAAAGCATGCAACGAAGAGACCCTTGTCTTTGCGGCCACCAGCAACGACAGCAACGCGCAGTGTATCACCTTCCCGGCGAACCTCGCGTCCTCTTCCGATGTTATCTGAATGTTTACCACGACCGACAATAGTAAGGCCGTCACGGGCTCGATCATTCCGTCGCCGAGCCACAGGTGCGTACAATTTCGCCATGTCCTGTGAGAGTGTGATATCGCGGCCCCGGGCGAGTTCGCATTCGGGAGCATCGATGGCCACGTTTATTGGGGCAGCAGTCGCCGATCCAATGCGAAACTTTGCGCGGCAGGATGAGGTTGCTCAGAGTATTGGCTTGCGGCGTGGCACGTATCTAAAGAGCGTGCGTGGGATGTCCGCTGTGTTTAGGAGGATGGCAGAGGCGGGTCATGAGGGGTACAACTGTATGACGCCGTGGAAACTTCGCAGTACCTTTCTGTTTTGATTCTCAACCGAGACCAAGGATCTAAGATTCGGGGGAGCTGAAACTGCTTGCAGAAGACCTTCCACTGGGTCAATGCTAGCTAAAAAGCTAGAGCAAAAAAGATAAGCCGTCCCCGCACAGAATCGAACTGTGAATCTCCCGATATACAGTGTATAACAGTCGGACGCGTTAACCGATTACGCCACGGAGACTTGTTATTGAAAGTGGCTTTAAGTTTGTGTTATACGTGTAACAAATTTTGCTGCACCTTGTCCGACGTGATTTCACACCAGCAATTTCCGGGCACTATCGGTGGGTGGGTGGATGGATGATTGACTGGCTTTCCGTAATCCGTCCGGGTCAGATTTCTTTTCTCAGGGGTATTTTACCTTGATTTTTCAAATGCTACCTGTCAAGGGTTTCTGTCGTTCTACTTGCTGCCGCTCGCTCAGAGGGCCTTGATACCTAGGGTAGTGAGGGGCAGAGAGGGGACTTGGTATTCCAGCTTCCAAATCCCCTCATGCAGTGTAAGAACTCAGCGAACACACAAATACGAAGATGCCGCTGCGCAGAGTTTTACTTTGAAAGCGCCCTCTCCGCATGCAATCCCGTCCCCTGGATACTGACTACACCCTGCTTGGCATACTCACCTCAATACCCGTCCGTGGCAATCCTCCTCCATCTCAACTCACAGCGAAATGGCTGGACGGGTCTACCAATCCCTCAAGCGCACCTACCACGACCAAGAGCAAGAGGCTCTCAACCGCGGGCAAGCTGATGACATCCCCCGCAAGCGCATCGATATCCTCTCCGACCTGAGGAGCCTTGCAAGGCGTGAGCTACGTAGAGCTTGCCTCCCCTTGTTTAGACCTTTCTTCTCTGATTTACTGACTAGTCATGCACCCAGGATTCAAGGCTTCTGCGCCGTCCAGACGGTTGCTGCGGATGGCCACGATACCTGTGAGAAGTGGCGGCAGCGTCGTCGTTACTTGAAGAACAAGTACGCGGGGCCGGATGTTGATCCCAGATAGAGGGTGTCTTGGTCTCTTTTCTCGGCGCTCGGTTGTAGCCTTCGATCTCAGAGCCGCAGCGCCTAGGGGTAGCTTTTGGGAACTACTTTGTGGCCCTGCGCTGAATAGATGCGTAACAGGAAATAGCAGCGGCGTATGTGCCCCTGCACAGGGGAGCCGGCTTCAGAGGTATACTCCTTACCGGCATTCATGAATTTTTGTATAGTTCGCCCAAGACTTTTCATGGCTATCACCGGGCTGCTTGCTGGACCATGGAGAAGAAAATTTGTTAATAGCGGAGGCTCCTCTTGTACCAGCATGCCGATTCCGTCGCGTCAGTTCATACGTATCTAGACAACCCGACGAAATAAAAAGTCGCACTATTCAGCGAGTCGTGATAGCCGTTAAATGTGGAGAAGCGTTGATTATTTTTTGGGGGTATAATTTCTGTCCCTCAAGTGGGCAAGTGCAGCGCTTGGCACGGATTGGAGATTAAGCACCAACCCAGGATGAAGTTATGAACAGGTGGAAAAAGAACTCGAGAGAAGTCAACCTAGCCTATGCTCTCCGTAATCTGGGCTTAACCTTGCGAGCAAGATGCAAGAAGCTCTGGCGTGGTGCCAGTGACGAGAAGAGCTACAGGTGAGCTTCCCTGTCGTGCTCCGCGGCCAAGCTCAGGATAGCTTCAGCTGCCCCACCAACGAGCTGTCACACCTGCGCCTCTCTTTTCTTTCCTTTTCCCAAATCTCACCGGCCACCATGGTCTTTTCTCTTCCCTTCACCTCTCTGCCATAAACCTCCTCATTGCCATGAAGCCCATCATCTCCATCCCCATCATCACGGCCATCGTGCACCGCGCCTGGTCCCGCAAGTCGCTGACGCCGCTCGGCCTTGTCGCCGCCACGCTGACAGCCGTCGCGCACGCCCTGGACCCGTGGTCGCTCCCCTTATTCCTACTCCTAGTCTTCTACCTAGGCGGTACCAAGGCTACGAAGGTGACTTTCTAATTCTCCTATTCTCGTTTCGTTCCATGCCAGCTAACCAGTCGGCACCCTCTCACAGGTGAAACATGACATCAAGGCCCAGCTCACTCTCTCCGCGACCGGCTCCTACGGCGGCGAAGGCGCCCGCACGCACATCCAGGTCCTCGCGAACTCGATCGTCGCTTCAGTTCTCTGTGTCGCCCACGCGTGGGCTCTGAGGAATAACAGCGAGGAGAAACAGTCGGACTGCTTCTCCAGCGGGCGCCATGCGGCGGATCTGCTTGTTGTTGGGATTATCGCGTGCGTTTGACCGGTCACCAACTAAACCCACCACGCCCTTATCGACCGCGATGCTAACATCTTCATCATTTGCGTAGGAACTACGCCGCCGTCGCCGCCGACACGTTCTCCTCGGAGCTCGGCATCCTCTCGAAATCCAAGCCGCGCCTGATCATCTCGCCTACGCTGCGCGTCGTTCCACCGGGTACAAACGGCGGTGTCACAGGGACGGGTCTACTGGCGGGATCATTCGGCGCCTTCACCGTGGCGCTCACGTCGGCGGTTCTCCTGCCGCTCTGCGGGTCGTTCGTGACTACAGTGCAGGACCGGTTGGTTTTGGTTCTTGCGACGACGGCCTGGGGTACGCTGGGCAGCATCCTGGATAGTGTGCTCGGTGGGCTCCTACAGGCGAGTGTCGTTGATAAGCGCAGCGGGAAGATTGTTGAGGGGGCTGGGGGGCAGAAGGTACCCATCCATTACCCCCTTAGGTTCTCTCTTACTGGTAAAAAAGGACATCACTAACAAGCGTTTGCCGTCTAGGTCCTCGTACACCCATCGTCCACGAAACCCGGAAGCGCCGCCGATACCCTTCGTCCTGCCGCCGGCACCTCCACCACCGGCGCCCAGCTCCGCAATGCAGAGGCGGCTGCTAATACCGCTGCGCTGAAGGGGACCAGAGTCACGCGGACTTCGTCGGGCTCGGAGAAGGGCGTGGAGGAGCACCACGAGAGCCGCCGCGTCGAGAGTGGACACGACATCTTAGATAACAACGCGGTCAATGTGCTCATGGCCTTCCTTATGAGCGTGGGGGCGATGGGCGTGGCGAGCTATGTTTGGGACGTGTCAGTGTTGGATGCGTTTGTGTGAGGGTGGCCGGGCCACACATACTAGGTTGATGGATCTATGGATATCTACCTACCTTACTCTGTAGCTTCTGCGAAACCTGTCTTGGTTACTAATCTCTCTCTCTCTCTCTCTCTCTCTCTCTCTCTACCCAGCCCCTTTAGAATACCCAATAGTCGTAATGCCCGCAGCGGAACGCAAATGCGCAAACTCTCTACATGAAGTTGAACAGTGCTATACTAAGACAAACTCCAGGAAGAGATAAAGAAAACCGGTCTAAACCCAGGCAAAAAGCAAACCCTTCCCACCTACTACTCCAGCTATCCACGCGCCTTGCAAAACCCCTACCCCGGTAGTACATGTACCTAGGCATCAATCCCATCTTAAGTACTCCGTACCCCTACCCGGCCGGACTTATCTACGACACCCCCTACAGCCCCCACCCATTACCAACTTAGTACAGCACCTCCTCCTAACTCTCCCGACTATCATCCGTACATCAGCCTCCCAACAGGTACCTGATCAGGTGGAATGTGAAGGATGGGTTACCTAGGTTGGGCAGGGCTTGGTGAGAGGTTTCTATCCGGAGTCGACTGGCTATACAGTACCACTAAGGATAAAGGTCCATCTTCACGTTCGATGAAGGCCCAAACCACATAGGCAGAGGTAGACTACTTAGTATCAACCGTCCAGGGGCTGTGAAAACCACGTCTTAAGCTCCCGCCATTGGCGCAGAAGAAGGAAACAACCCTACTGTAAAGTATGAAGTCGATTGTGTCTACCTAGATACCTCTAATAACAGCCCTACCATAGCTCACTTACCCCATCTAACGCGAGAAGACGATCAAAGCACAGTAAAAAGCCCCGAATCTCAATCCCAGCCCCAGAAAAGAAAATACAAAGGACCCCGAACACATAAACCGCAAACATCAGCCCCGACCAGGTTTTATCTAGGCCCATACCTAGTACGTACTCCGCATCCATGCCACGCAACCCGCAACCCCATACCTACCTAGGTCCCAGCGAACCTCAACCTAGGCGACCTGCACAAGAATCCAAAAAGCACGGGCCCGCAGGCCGCAGAACAACATAGTTCTTCGCCGAAAGGAAACGCACCAGCAGCACGGCCGCGGGGACAGCCAGCACGACGAACGCAGTCGTGCCGAATGTCCGCCCGAGCAACATCACGCAAAGCACATCTATCGCGTACCACGCCCGGAACTCCGCCTCGGAGATCAGGCGGTGCTCGTGCCGACAGCGCCGCCCTTCGAACGTCACCGCGATCCCGCTCTGCTCGTGGTGTAGGTGTAGGTAGCCCCTGGCCAGGGCTTTCTGGGTGGATGTCGTAGTAGCGGCGTCGCCGTTGCCGTCGCCATCGGTATCGGTATCGGTGTCGGTGTCGGTATCGGTGTCGCTGCTGGTATGTTGGGCGCGAGCCTGGGTTCGCAGAGCGGGACAGGCGTCGTCGTTGCAGAGATTGAAAGTGAACCCAATCTTGGCGGTTGTGTTCGCGGCTGGGTCTGCGTTTGTGCGAGCGTAGTTGACGGCGTATCGGGGGATCTGGGTCGCTATAGCTTCGAGGGTCTCGGGGCGGACGAAGAAAAGGAGTCCCTGGCGCAGAGATGGACGTTAGTACATAGATAGGTATAAGCTAAGGGGAGGCGATAAGATTAGGGGTGAGGGCTGTAGGGAAGAACGCTAGGGCCCTTCAAGGCTAGGGAGGAAAGGAAAGGGAGTGGAGGTGGGAAGTCGTACACGTTGATTGATCGCTCTGTCGCCGTCATTGAGCTCCATGTAGACCGGGTCGAAGGTGACGTAGGGGATCCCCCTAGCAGCGGAAGAATGTCAGTGGATTTGCGCAAGTGAATCGGAGAGGGAGTGGGCTAATTTTGAGGATGGGGCTGGGGCTGGAGGATTCGACGTACGCATCTGCGAGAGCGGCCTGGATGAAGCGGATGAGGAGAGGAGCTCGCCGGCTCCGGGTTTGTAGTCGGGTATCGTGAGGGCGAGAGAGTCAGGATGGAAAAGGCGCGAGTGTGACTGGTATGAGAGTAGTAAGGGTGCGGTGTGAGAGAAAACAAGGCAAAGCCAGCGAAAGCGTAAGGTCTAAGGTTGCAGTTGTTGATACGAGTAGTTCGTTTAGATGCGGAGTTTGAGAAGAGAATCTGGTTATCCTGGGTCCGGGGTATCCTTCATACTAGGCATGTTTGAAAGCGCTGGGCTCTGGCAGAACAACACCAATGTCATGGCGGAAAGATGTCTTAGGTAGAACGCCCTGCGTCGCGAAACCGGGGACTGGGTTGCTGGAGGAAAAGAAGCTTCTTGAGACATTCGGCGACGACGATGATTGCAGGGGCGCGGCTCTTTGCCTGCACGTGTCGGGGAGCACGACGGTCTAAAACGTGGCTGGCTTGGGGGAGAAGAACGGGGATGGGTTCAGCGGAGCTTCAGCAGTTGGATCAGGTGGTAGTGAAGGATGGTCTCATGCTGATACTACCTAGGTGAGACCGGATTTGGGCTGTCTAGGTCTGGAGAGTTCAGCCACGTACGCAAGTGTTGACGAAGCATGGGGACCATCAGGTTCAGAATCAGAAAGAGAGGGAGAGAGAGATCGAGCAGGGTAGCTGTTTGTTTATTTAGCCTAGCCCTAACTCGGGGTTCAAGATAACGGCCAGGTTGGGGATGCGAGATGGAAAAGGGATCATACGTGTAGCCACATGTACGTTGATCATTGTGTGAATGCCTATGTAGTCCTATAGGCTCAAGTTGATCCCGTGTTTGTTACATGAGAGCCCTACATGATCTACTTGGACAGCCCGTTTACCTACCGGGTGAGCTTTGTACGAAACATTGCTTCTTTAGTCAAGGGCATCAAAATAGAAGATACATATCTAGGAGCTGAAATAAACAGAAGAAGAAGACGGCTAAAAAGTGGATTCAAAAACAGCGCAATCTATCGGTTATATAAAAAGAAAACAAGAAACAAAAGAGAGAGCGAGAGACTTACCAACCACGAGCTACGCCTCCTCGAAAATCTCCTCCAAAAGAGGCCACGGCATGTGCAATCCCAAGAAACACAGCACCCACAGACAAACGGGCACTGCGACGGCAATGCCCACGAGCAAAACACAAGACCGCACCCAGCTCTTCAACTGCAGCAGGTACGGATCCAGGTCCAGGTCCAGATCAAGGCCCCATCTACCAGCGACACTGTTCCTGTTCCTGTTCCTGTTCCTGTTCTTGGTCATGATCTCGTTGCGCAAACGCAGCAGGAGCTTGTTAGCCGACGCCTCGACTCCTGCAACGTTTCCGACAATTCCATCCTGCTTGAGCCTGTGCTTGTGCTCGGCAGGCAGCATCGCCGTAATTTCCTGGGAAGTCTGCGTGATCTGCCGCGCCATGTCCTTGAGTACGTCAGGGAGGTCTTTGATGGGGGGATTTGCGCGGCTACGTCTCGCCCAATAATGCGCCTTCATGCGCTTCTTGAGTCGCTTGTAGAGCGCGTCCAGGTCGTCAGTTTTCTTGATTGCGTCTAGCACTTTGCGGTCGGCTATGATCTCCTCTCGCTCTTTGATGAGACGCGCCAGTGCTTCTTCTTCAAGCCCCGTAGTGAGATCCGGCTCGCAGTCCCAGGTCCACGTTTCTCGCCACCGCCGCACGAATGCGCGCGATCTTTCTTTGAGGGCTTCGTCCGGCTCTGTGATCGCGCAGGCGGCGGTGCTGGGAATGGAGGTGTAGAAGTTGCGCGCGGCGGTCCGGAGGTCTTTGAGCAGGTCTTCCATCTCGATCATGTCTTGGACGAGAGTTGAGGCCTCGTGTCTCAGGGTATGCTCTGAAGTGTCCTGCCCATTCCCAGCCTTTGGGGGCATTTGGTGCAGCTGTTTCAACTCATATGCGAGGGCATTTGCCTCGTCCGTCGGCGTTGTGAGGCCTTTGCGGTAGTCGCGCTTTACCATTCGCTTGAGTCTCTCGCACTTCTGGTGGAAATTTGTCGCTTCGTCTGTGTGTGGGTCTGAGACTTCTTCGTCCAACCTGTCTTCGTTGCGCTGAATCCGCTCCTGCTTCTCTTGTTCGAAGTCTGCCATAAGCTTCTCGAAGCTCTTGGACTCACCATTATTGTCCCTACCGTCAAATACACTGGACGAGTCAAAGCCATCACATGAGGAATCAAAATCAGAATCATAGCGAGGCACTCCGGGCTCAGGAGGAGAAAACTTCGCCGCATTCTCAGCCGCAACAGCCTCCTTCTCCCACTGCTCCCTCCTCGCCCTCGCCATCTCACCCCCCTTCTCATCCTCGACAATCTCCTGTATGCGCTCGCGCTCCCACTCCAGAAAGCCAAACGTCACTTTCTCATCCAGCGACGTATTGGCGACAAATTCACTCCACTCTTTTTGAGATGGCATGAACTCCCACTCCTGACGCGGAAAAATATCCGTCTTGCGGACGCGGGACGCCATTTCTGTCATCGGCATGTCGCAGTAGTACTCGAACTTGTCTGTCTGCGGCCTGAACGGGCAGCACTCGTATTGTGGAATCCATGCCAAGTCCCAGTCTTTGACGGACCCTTGGAGTACGATGGTCTTGCATTCAGGGTCCCAGAATTCGCGGTTGAAATCTGCATTACCTTGCGGCCACGCAGCATCGTCGGAATCGATCCAGGGTTTTGGGCGGGGAGGGCCGTGTGTTGGGCGGCGGGAAAATGTCCAGGGCTTGTGCTTGATTGTGTGTACATGCGTATAGTTGAGGGTTGTGGAGGGGTCGAGCGCAGAGCTTGGCCGTTTGCGGGTGGTGTCGCGGGTTAGGAGCGCGTTGAAAGAAGAGCTGATGATGGACCATGCATCGGAGTTGTCCACTTCGAAATCATCGCCAGCGTAGAAGGACGAGGAGCCCTGTGAGTTAGCGGTGTCCGAGAGGGACTCGTGCCTTTGGAGGGCAGTCCGTTCTTGATCATCCACCACTGACAGGGCTGGGGACTGTAGCTGGCGGGGATCAAAGCGGGAGTTTTTCTCGACTTGCTTGCCAGTAGAGTATACCTTGACACGGTCGTCAACCTCATCCTCATCGTCAACTTCATCGACCCATCCCCCCTCGTCAAGCATGCCCTTTTCCTGAAGGACATCCAGGACTTCACCTACCTGACCGGAAACAGCTGAAGAGCGCCGGCTCGACGTAACCACACGAGCAACCTCCTTCCCCTTCCCCTCGTCCTCCTTGGAGGCCTCCTGCTGCTGCTGCTGGAAGGTCTCCAGCCTCTTCACAAAGTCCAACAACACCCGACAGCGCTCCATATACTCGTCATCCTTGAGAGCCGTCGCAATTGCCATCCCCTCATCGATTCTCTTCTTCGCAGCATCTGCATAGCCCGCCATGAGAGCGGCCTCCGCATCGCGGAGGAACCCAATCATCTCCACCATCTGGGTGTTACGCCTCAACTGTTCAAGTAGATCCTCAACAGGATCGTCTTTGAGATCCTGCACGAGCTTCTCGAGCTCCGCGAGCATGGGTGGACGCTGTGAGATGCGGTTTAGCAGACCCATGTCGAGGTACGGGTTCTCGGCAGCCTGGGTGGGCTGCAAGGGCGGGCTTGCTTTGAAGGGGTCGTCGTCGGAGGCTGGGCTCGGCGTGCGGGTGCGGGGCTTGGTCGGTCCCAGAGAGGCGTGTGTTTCCTCGCGGTCCCAGTCGTAGTCGTCTTGTTTGGGCGGTGTCATGCTCTCGGGGGGAGTGTTGCTGTCGGTGCGTTGGGGGTGGTGGCGTTGCAGGGTCTTGGAGCTGGAGGGATTGGGGGTGGAACTAGAAGCGGGTGACATTTTGGCCGGTGGGTTAGTTCTTGACTGGTTAGTGAAAGACTGATGGTTTCGTCTGTACGGTGGTAAAGAGGTCGATCTATGTATGAGAATCCAATGTATGCGATGCAGAGGAAAGGCTGTTATTTAAGCCGCAGAGCACAAAGCGTGGCTGAACAGAACTATCAGCCGACCGGGCTTTGTATCAGGGTCTCTTTGTCGCGCTCGTTGTTCCGACGATGTGTTCTTTCTACCATGGACGGAGTGTCAACAATGGTACAGAGGAGACCAGAGGGACTGGGCCAGACTTAACAAAGCCCGGCCTAATCTCGGGCTAGACAGAAAGCGGGATAGTCAGCCGCGGGGGCAAAAGAAAAAGAAAATCAGAAAACCAAAGATAAGCTGAAAAAAAAAAAAAAACCTCAATCTCTTCCCCCGCATCTCCATCTCCTATCCCCAGCAAAAGCCCAGTCGCAACTCCTCAAGGTCCTCACCTGTCTCATCTTCCAAACTCTATCTCCCTATTCGTCTCCAGACTATTTCACCATGGGTAACGTAAGTCATCTGCTCCTGCCAGCAGCCTAACCCAACCTTCCCTTCCCCACCATGATCTACCGGATAAATCCACCGCCTGAGCCTATCCAACTGACAACAATCAACAGGGAGCAAAGGCCGCCACCAAGCGCGAGCGCAACGCCAAAGACGCCAAGGGCGTCGGCAAGTCGCAGCTGAAAGTTGTATGTCGCGCCCTTTGACTCCCCCGCTGTTCCACTCACTACCTTCTTTGCCTTGCCTTGGCGGGAAGGCATGCTAGCATGGGAGCAAATACAAGCTGAACGAACCACCACCTAACATGCATCGCACAGAACGAAGCCGCAAAGGACATCCAGTGCGTCGTGTGCCGCGCGACATTCCTCAAGACAACGCGCGGGCCGGCCCTCACGGAGCACGCCTCCAACAAGCACAGCAAGACCCTGCAGGACTGCTTCCCGGGGTATGTGGAGGCGCCGAAGAAATAGGCCATTGTCTCGTCCGGCAACCGAGAGTTGAGCATGAGTTGATGGGATGGGGGCTCGGATTTGGAGTTTAGCATGGCATGGCATGGGCTTGACCAGCGTTCTGAAAGCGGATATCTTGATATACCTCACCACATCTTTTGTACCCGGTGGTATAACTAGCAACGGAATCTAATCATTTGCATCGTTCTTTTCTTGCCTTGAGACTCGCCTTGACTACCAGGGGGTAGGTATAATAGTAGTATTTCATTGCTTCGTAAGTTCTAGCTAATCATTGCTAACAGGACATTATGTTTCAACCATCCAAGTCCAATTCCAAACATCTATAGGCTAAGCAAGGTAGAATTCCGTGATCCATAGTCCAGCCCTTTCAAGTTCTCACCTCACAGCAGCCTTCTCGCGCTCCCCCTTACTCTGCCTCTTAAACATATTCTTGAGTCTCCGCCCCCACTTCTCGCGTTTCCTCCTCATCGCCCTCTCAGTCCTCTCCCACGGGTAATTAACGGGACTCTCGCCACCCGTGAAGATCATAAAGTCATACAAGAAGGCGCCGATAAACGCACCACAGAAGCTCCCCGCCCAGGGGCCGTAGAACCAATACGGGTTGAGAAAGAGGTCACTGCCGTACCCCAGGGCCAGCAATGCCAATCGCGGGCCGAAATCACGACTCGGGTTCAAGGATGCGCCTGTTTGATACGAGAAGGTGATACTGAGCGTGTAGACCATGAGCCCGACGACGAGGGCGTTCATTCCTGCGCCCGGCGGTGCGTTCTGGTCGTCACCAAGCGCGAGGACGGTCACGGTCAGCACGACGGTGCCGAGGAACTCGTTGAAGAAGGCGGTCTGCGGGTTGATCCAGGGGTTGCGCTGGGAGGTGATGAAGGAATTTATGATGCTGGTGCTGCTGTTGGTGCTGACGCTGAGGAACTCGTTGATGGAGTCGCGGTAGAGCCCGTAGACGGCGAGCGCGGCCACAAAGGCGCCGATAAACTGCGCCGCGAAGTACTCGGGCATTTTGCGCTTTGGAAATCCGCGGTAGAACCAAAGCATGCAGGTGATTGTGGGGTTGAGGTGGGCACCGGACACACCACCAGATATGTAGATTGCCATCATGGCGGAGAAGCCCCAAGCCCAGGCTGTGGTATCGGGGTTGGTTGTGCCGGGGATAGTCACGCTGAGGTCTGCAGCTAGGCCGACGGTGAGTTGGATGAAGACTGCTAGGGACTCGGCGAGGGCTTCGCGGTGGTGCGTGCGAATGACGCTCCAGACGGTGTGGTTGTTGTAGACTTCGTCTTCGACTAGATCTTGGATGAGGGGGTGCAGGTCCTCCGGGTACGCGGCTTCATCGATGTCGAGTTGATCGGGTGTAAACTCAGGCGATTCGGGCGCCTCTGGGATGTGGTAGTCCTGAGGGGCTCCATCGCTTTGATCATGGCCTGCTTCGTCGGGCGCGTCCGAGTCGCTACTGGAGTGGCCCTCACCTTCGGGGACGGCGGAGAGTTGCTCGGAGGGGAGGCGCTCAATTACCACGCCAGAAGGCCGCCTTCTCGCCATAGACGACGTCCGGGATATGCGTGACGTGCCGGCCTCGCCCGTCAGAAGTTTATTCACAAAGTTGTTCTCCCGCTGCATCCGCGCATCGTCGACCTCCGCCGCCATCTTCCGTGGATCAGCCTTTTCGATCCGCCCAGCCTCCAGCTCATTCGGATCGACATCAAGCCCCTGTTTCTGAGAGTTCTCCGCCGGCAATTGCGGACGTTCGGCAGTCCGATTCTGCAGAATCTCCCCCTTGGTCGGAACCATCCCCGGTCTCACGACACGTGGCAGCGGCTTCGCCAAACTCCATACGGGCTTCGTGTTTGTAGGCTGTTCATACTCTGGGTTCAGGTCGGTGTATCCGGGATGCACGAACGGTTCATGGGCCGTACGGAGCTGCGATGTATCTTCCGGTCCGGCGAATGTAAAGCTTCCCCCGGTGCGTTGGGCAAGGGTTGTCCGGGACGACAGGCTGGTTACGCGGTTTGTACGGCTTCGTCGCGAGAGACGTGTTGTGCGGCGACGAAGGCCTGAGCCTTCACCAGAAGCTGCGGCTAGGCCGGATGGCCGTCGCCCATCGCCGGTGCTTCGGGCCGGTGATGGTCTCGCTTGTGCTCGCTCTTCATTCTGAACTCCGCTGGTTGCTTCGGACTGGCTGCATCAGCTTTGGAGTGGAAAACATGGGGGCTGGTCTTACTTGAGCCCGCGGCCTCGATGGCGCCTTATCCGCCATTTCGATGATTGTCAGGTCGTAAACTCAGGCAAAAGCTTCGTGTAGCTGAGCCATGGACAGAGCCAGGGGAAGGTAGAAGTTAATGACGAAGACAATGGAAACATCACATAAGCAGACGGCCGCGGAGTATACGCAGGCACCTCCAATCCCAAGCTGAGCAGTGCAGCCGCTGATAGAGTGTTACGCAATATCTCCATTGCAAATCGCGGTGGATGTCGATGGAGTGGAGCTGGCTGTGTACTCTTTTCCACATCTGGCCATCCCGGCGTTCTTTGATCGATGACATCAGGCACTACCTAGAAGCGTCTCCTCATGTTCCCAGCATCAGAACCATGCACAGAACTGATAAGCCTGAGCATACTCATCCGTATGTGTATAATTTCAAAGGCACCGTCTAGAATAAACTCCATAACAGTGTTCAGCTCTTCAGCCAGGAACAAGCTCCGATCACCAACGCCAAGCCGTGCCAGTCGCACCGTAGCCGAGGCTAAATCTGACGCTGCTTTTACCCGCCGACGTGGAGCCCGATCGGCCTGGCGACGTTATCATGATGTAGTCTCCCCTCGCTTTTAACCCTCCGAGCATCCGGCTACGCCTCGCTCTGCATAGATTTCTTATGCTCTTGCGGGCAAGTATTATGTCCCATCGCTGAATCCTGAGCTGTTTCGACTCAGCTTCCGCGACTCCAGTCATGGCACTTTGCGCGCGGCGGCGCTGAGCTTTGACCCCGCGTTCGTCACAGGGGACGCGGACGGGGTTATCCCCGTTTCATGTTTGTTTGGTCAAGCGCTTGATCAGAACGCCGTATACCTTCATGATATGAAATGGGGATACTGTACTGGTGACTCGTCCGAAGTACAGCACGAAATCATGTTCCGCGGATATACTTCCATATATCGGAGGGTAGTGCCGTGGGATGGAACGGATGGCAAATTCAGTCTGTGTTGACTAATCGCACCGGCAGAGATTTTTGCTTAGAACCAACTACCTGGGCCTGGAAGCACTCAGTACTCACCGGAATGCGAAAAGCGGCAAAAATCTCGCGGTTGATGTGATTAAGCAGGACCTACTGCAATCTACTTCGTATTTACGAGGTCTACGCTGTGAATGAAAAACTCCAAAATCAAAGCTTGTGTATTTTCAATCTATCCAACCCTAGGTATCTGGTATCATTCATATGCGCCTAGTTCCGTTCCTTTCCCATATATACCGTAAGCGCTTACTAGAGCGCATCCGTCATGAGTCGTGAGACCGCCTGCCTGGGCGAGGGCCTGCCTATAGCTAGCTGATTGTGGGTATCCAAGAACCCGTCGGAAAGATAAAAAAGAGCGACTGGACGTTTCAAGGAATGTTGTTTTCTGGTCTGCTGCTTACGCTGTGCCCAGGTTGAGGGTGTAAGCAGCGCTGGTCGAGCAGGCACGGGTGTTGTGATCGTCAGGGTACTGGTAGGACTCGGAGCAGTTGGCGTCGCCGGCGGCGCAGGTGACGGTGTCGCAGGAGCTGTCGTCAATGGTGACGTCGAACCCGGCGGCCACAAGCGGCGAGTCCGAGTTGAGGTTGATGCTCGACATGTCCCAGAACAGGAGCTCGCCGACCTTGGTGTACTCGTACTGCAGCACGTCGGAGCCGTCGTCGGAGCAGCCCACCTTGATGGAGATGCCGCCGCCGGTGGGGTTGGTCTGCCAGGTCTCCTGGTAGGCCTTGCCGGAGGGTAGGGTCACCATGGGCGACGAGGTGGACGAGACGGACCAGAGGTACAGGTCTTGGGACAGGTTGTTGACGATGGTGACACCGCCGCTGATGCCGCGGGGGACTGCGGTGAGAGGAAGGGCCGAGGCAGTGGCCAGGGTAGCAGCGAGGCTGAGGATCTTGCTGAAGAGCATATTGAAGGAGTGGTTGTTTGTTGTTGTAGTTGGTTTTGTGGACGAGTGGACGAGGTTGATCCGAGTGGTTCAAGGATTGACAATGCCTGATCTACAGACAAAAGAGTGTGATAGTCAAATGACTGTGGAAGGTTCAACCTCTGTTCTTCAAGGAATGAATGAGTTATGGTGAAAAAGAAAAGAGGAGAATGGGCGAGGTAGGACAGGCTATTTATCCCCGCCATTTTGGACAAGGATCTCGCGGGAACCTCGGACGCTGGTCAGGATTTTCGAGCTGGCCGACGTCCGGTGGATCAAAGAGTGAGGCAGATTCATTGTCGCTGGATCTGTGATGGAGTTGGTGTGCGCCACGTTAGAAGTGCCGATTTCAGGCACACAATTATATCTCCGACGGCCAATCAGAAGCTGTCCGTGTGGGCCGGTTACTTTGGTACCTGGGTCTCGCGCCCAATCACAATACATTTGATTTCAGCAACTGGGTCCACGTTGTTTGAGCCCTGAAACCGTTGGCTGACGGCTCTTTAACCTGACGCTAGAAAGAAATCTCGAAGGTCGCGAGCCCACCGTCGTCGAGGGACGTTCTAGATCGCTGGGCATGGCTGAGCAAACGATGTGTCATTGTAGGTTCTTCGATGCGTTCCTTCAACATCGTACGAGTATTGACAAAGAGATGCCTCGCGGTCGTGGTAGTTGGGCTTGGATGAATACCGCGGAGAACCGGGCACCAGGAACAAGAAGCAAGTTCCAAAAATGGAAACTGTTCACCTGCCCATGGATGTTGAGGCAGAGGACCTGAAAGTGAGAAATCGCGGTGTGCTCGGCAGTTTTTCAGTGGTGGATCCAGCAACGGACGAGGCCGACTCAGCGTTCGTGACCACCCTCCCCGAATGACCGGTTCGAACAACCACTCCCGACGTGTTCCTGACAGCGCCCATGTAAATCGCGGAAGATTCCCTCCATGTTAATTGGTCATTGGCGAACCAGGATGTAAGCAAGCCGTAGCAGCGGTCTCCGAATAGAACTCGTCTTGGTAGCTAGATTCTCGGCCGTGGTTGCAATCTTTGTCGACCACGGTGAAAGGCCGCCACCACTCTATTTCCAGAATCCAACCCCACGAAAGCCCAGAAGACTCGGTAGTTGAGAGGACAGAGAGGTTCGTCATGCCGTTCAAACTGGTGGAACATGCGCGCAAAATGGGAATTTCCTCGAGATGAGTCGGGCTCAAAGAGTTCGCTCTGGACCCTTGTGGATGTGATGTGGATTGTTCTCATTCGCGGTCGTCTCGTAAAGCTGAAAAGTTTGCATCATCCTGGACCGTGCTCGGACTTATTTGGTTAGCTAATTCAAACCTGATATGAGCCAAGGTGCTTTCACAGGTACCTGCAGGAAGGATGGCCCTGCAACGGCTGCTAGACCTCGGAGATCGCGGTTTGTATCTGGTTGGATTGCTGTGTTGGCGAGAAGCAAAGAAAGTCACATGCCATGAGCACGGCGTTGATGCGCTGGCTTGCTGCCTGATTCCTCAGGTGTCTGTATAAAGCACCTTGAGTACTCCGTAGAGCGTCAGTTCGGATAGCCCGGAGATGTCTACTGGAGGATCAAGATTGTCTCCGATATGCTTGGTAATACAAAATCCCGCACTCTCACGGACTTGTAGAAGGGAGAATGGGGCGTCTGATATCATCCTGCGTTGGCAGGGAGCTACGGTCATTCCTCACCGGAAGCAACTCGCGACTGGAGTACGTTGGTAGATGTGATCCATACTATTCTTGCACGTAATTGTACCCAACGTGGTAGGGTGCTGCACATGGGTGTTTGTGCAGGAAGATCTATGATGCTACCCCTCGCTTTGAATAATGTTGGGCCGTTGAAGGACGATGGCGCACCTGGGTGGAAGCTCCAGGTACCACGCTACCCCTCATTCGTGTGGAACATGGTGGTATTTGATGTAACCAGCATAATGTACGGTGAGTCATGGAGGTGCTCTTTTGGCCGGCCTATAGCAAGCTGAATACTCGTCGGCCCAAGGGCAATGCTTCCTGCTCATTCAGGCCGTGCATCAAGTTCCATCCGAAATTCTGGGATATTCATCCTTGCACTCTGGAATATGCTGTACGATCTTACTGAGGGGCAGAGTATGTACGACGCGACTCACTCGCTACCGTCTATTCATAGCTTCCGTAGGTCTCTGGTGGTTGGTAGCCCATTCAACTACCGGAACCATAGACACCTTGGGAGTCGATTGAGGCGAGCACGCTCAGTTCTTTCTCATAGATATCAATTACAACGGAGTATCAGTCCTCGGGATGATATAAATCGCCCTGAGCCAACAATCCCGGCTAGTGCTCGATAACTTGCGGAAACACCGAGCAGTCAGAGGAAGCTTTGCAAAATATATTGTGTGTGGTAAACCTCGTTCACCAAAGAGACTGACTAGGTTGACGACGAGGAAGCAGCAGTTGATCAAATTGTTCCTGAAACCGTGCCTGAGCGCTGCCTGATACCTAAGGCCGCAATGAGGGGTAAGCCAAACAGTGCAAGCGCAGTGCAAACAGCTGCAAATTATGCAAACATGAGCTGATGGGCTTCCTACGTCACCACCCGCGATTTCGGCGAGCAGGGGCTCCGTCAGCCCATCTTCAGCTCCATTCGAGCCAATAGCATATGCTATTATTCGCAGTCTCATGGTCAGCAGAGATCCAGGTTGCAGCCAGGGCAAGCTCTGGTATGAATCATGGCGCGCATTTCCCCCTCACGAAGGCCGCATCCGGCAGGTCCGTGCGGAGGCTGGGCTGCCTCTTGACTGTCATGCGTTATGATTGACAATTCGATTTGATACAACGGGGTGCCTTGCTGTGTCCTGATGTCACTCATCTGGACGCTGTCCAATCTCAACCGCTCTCACCATGTGGATTGTCTGCACCCTTGGCCAGGCCCGGGATGAGCAGGATTAAACTTCCAAAGGCATTGGACGGGGTTGTCTGGAGCAGGGAAGCTATTTCCAAGCTGCCGCGGATGCCGTTCCTGCTTCCCTGCGATTCTTCACGATGTCCTGACGGATTCAAACAATCATCTTTTCCTTTTACCCCTCTTTATCCAGACAGACTATTAAACATCACCCACCCTCGTTTCCCGCGTTCAGACCTCTACGGCCGCCCTACTATACATTATCTTTACAATACACCCGTTCCATAACACATCAATATGAGCCCGGTGGCATTATCACCCAAGCGCGTTGACATAGTCGACATTCGGGAGGATGACCTGCAGTATTCCCTCGTCAACGAGATTCAGAAAGGCCTCAGCTCTGACGGAACTCGGCGACGGTCGTTACCTACTATGCTGCTCTACGACACCGAAGGGCTGAAGCTGTTCGAAAAGATCACGTATTTGGACGAATATTATCTGACAAACGCCGAAATTGAGGTGCTAGAAACACATTCTCGACGTTTGGTTGAAAAGATTCCAAATAACGCACAGCTGCTAGAGCTCGGTAGTGGGTGCGTCTTTCTTTGCTTGTGATGAGTGAACTTCCAAATCTAACTTGCGCAGGAACCTCCGAAAGATCGCAATTCTTCTGCGCGAGTTTGAACGGGCTAGGAAGCCTGTAGACTACTACGCCCTCGATCTGTCTTTACCTGAGCTTAAGCGCACCTTCTCCGAAGTCGCCATCGAAGAATATCAAAGTGTTGGGTTCCATGGCCTTCACGGAACATACGACGATGCTCATACCTGGCTAAGCGACCCGAAGAATAGGGAGCGTCCGACGGTTGTTCTGTCCATGGGCTCTTCTTTAGGAAACTTCAATCCGTCAGAGGCAGCGGAATTTCTCGCAGGATTTGCCAAGCTCATGAAGCCATCTGACATGATGGTTATAGGACTTGATGCTTGTGAAGACCCGGAGAGAGTATACAAAGCCTACAACGATTCCGCTGGAATTACACGCAAGTTCTACGAGAATGGCCTTGTCAACGCAAACAAAACGTTTGGGCGCGAAGTCTTTCGACCCGATGAGTGGGAAGTTGTCACCGAATACGATGATGTGGAGGGCAGACACCAGGCCTTTTATGTGCCTACAAAGGATGTCACGATCTGCGAGGTGCCGCTTAAACGAGGCGAAAAGATTGTCTTCGAAGAGGCATTCAAGTATAGCTCGCAGGGAAGAGAGCAATTATGGCGTGACGCCGGCCTGCTTGAAGCCGCTGAGTTCGGCAGCACTTCGGGCGACTACCGTGTGTTCCCCAGTCATGTCCATCGAACTTCACTAATCTGCGCTAGATTTACATCTTCTGCAGTCAGCAGCTCTAGACCTACCAGTGCTACCGTCTGAGTACTCTGCCAGCCCTATTCCTAGCCTGGCCGACTTCCAGTCACAATGGACTGCATGGGATGTTGTTACCAAGGCAATGGTCCCGCAAGAAAAACTGCTCTCTAAGCCGATCAAGCTACGAAACTGTTTGATATTTTACTTGGGACACATTCCTACATTTACTGGTATGACTTGACAGTGTATTCGATCGATAGATACTGATCCTGGCTAGATATCCACTTGACACGTGCTTTGGGTGGTAAACCAACAGACCCTAAGTCGTATCAGTCAATCTTCGAGCGAGGCATCGACCCCGACGTTGATGATCCAGAAAAGTGCCATTCCCACAGTGAGATCCCGGACGAATGGCCGTCTCGTTCCGAAATCCTGGACTACCAGGATCGGGTAAGAAATAGGGTACGATCGACCTTCGATTTGGCTAGCCTACCGCAGAACAGGACTTTGGGCGAAGCCCTTTGGCTTGGGTTCGAGCACGAGGCAATGCACCTTGAAACGTTCCTCTACATGCTGATTCAAAGCGAACGAGTTCTTCCTCCTTCGGGCGTTGCGGTGCCAGATTTCAAGAAAATGTTCGCTGACGCGCGAGAGAACGAGAAGCCAAACAAGTGGTTCGGCATACCAGAGCAGACTATAACCATTGGGCTCAACTGTCCAGAAGACTCGATGCCCAAGTTCTCCTTTGGGTGGGACAATGAGATACCTAAGCGGACCGTGACAGTTCAACCATTCGAGGCGCAAGGAAGGCCCATCACGAACGGCGAATACGCCAAGTACCTTCAAGAAACACATATTCGCGAGTGGCCCGCCTCGTGGGTCATGACTGATCAGCAAGATGGAGTTGCACATGGTAGCACTGCAGCCGAGGATTTCCTTACCGACTTCTCTGTCCGTACTGTTTTCGGCGCCGTGCCACTCAAGCTCGCCCAAGACTGGCCGGTTATTGCATCATACGAAGAACTTGAGCGTTATGCTTCCTGGATGAACTGCCGCTTGCCCACATTCGAAGAGGCCAAGAGCATCTATGCCCACGCAGCGCATCTAAAGTCTGGCATGAACGGCTCCGCCGACGCAACAGTCACCAACAGAGTCAAGAACGGTTACCACAAGCCCAATCTCAGGAACGGCACCATCAAAACCACCTCTTCCACAACTCAGCCCGTCCTCGAGCCCACGGCATCCGAATCATCACTGCCCGTATATGTGGGCCTCACCGACTGCAATGTTGGATTCAAACACTGGCACCCAACCCCCGTGATCCAGAACGGCGACAAACTAGCCGGGCACGCGGAATTTGGTGGCGTTTGGGAATGGACTTCGTCGCCGCTGGAGCCGCACAACGGATTCAAGGCTATGAACATCTACCCGGGTTATACCTGTAAGCTCTACTCTGTTCCCTTTTCCTAGGGTTTCCCTCGCCATACTAAATTCACTTACTAACGCATCTCCCTTCTAGCTGACTTCTTTGACGGGAAGCACAACATCATTCTTGGTGGTTCTTGGGCCACGCACCCCAGGGTTGCAGGGAGGACGACTTTGTAAGTTCCCTCTTGATGGCTTCGAGGCGGTAGATACTAACAGTGTCTAGTGTGAACTGGTATCAGCGGAACTATCCTTACCCGTGGGCTGGAGCGCGTCTTGTCAGGGACATTTAGAGGCCATGACGATAAGTCAAGGCGAAGTCTTAGTTTTCTTTTTTTAAGCAACTACTGTATGTAGATGAGAGACGATAGAAGAAGCCTTTGGCACAGTTAGAGCTGACGATGGTCGGGTATCAATCAATGCTGTATTCCACTTAATGTTCTATGTAATATGATATGAACTGTTCAAAAAACTCACAAAGACGGAACACTGTCCGCGGGTATCTCGGTATCCTGCTCTTGCGCATCTAGTGGAGGCGTCATCATGGCCTGTTCGGCATCCGAGACAGGCCTATATGTTGAATTTGAGGGCTTCACGGGTTCCTCGTTAAGTGCGGCGATATGCTCGGCCGGCAAGGTATTGACGAAGTCCGCATCCGGGCTCGCCCACGTGTAATCCACCCACGTCGGTGAGAGTATGGACTGAATCTCCTGTGCGAGGGACAAGATGCGGCTGCGACGGTCGCGGGACCAGACGCGATCTGTGATTATGCCGTCGGAGGGTGTGAGGATGGTTGGTGCACTAGGCGCGGAGGGAATAGAAACTGGCTCGGCTTTTGTTTCGAAATACTCGCTCTCGTTGTCGTCTTTGTTCTCGAGGCCGTCGACAATACTGTGCCAGACACGGAGGGTCTCGGTTAGTTCTTCAATATTGCTGACGCCCATGACGCTCACGCCGAGCCGTTCGCCTGTGCCCATGGTGGCGACAGAAAGGAAGCTTGGATCGGAACCAGGGCTACGAGCGAGAGGGGGGCCGAGAGCTCCGCCCTTGGCACCGTCGCGGAGCCATGATTCGAGTGCGAATCGGATTGCAATGACTTCGATCTTTTCGCCTTGGGTGTCCGCCCACTCGGCGGCGTTGTGAATGGCGGTCCGGAGACCGTCTGGTGCCGGGTGAAAATCGCCCATGCTTCCAATGGGTACACCCTTCCTCCGGAGAAGCCCCATGCCGAGCGGCGACGCGTTCGGGATGACATCCACCCCTGCAGCTGTAAGGCGCGGGAGACCCTGCGTCAATAGCCGCGTGTTTTGGAGAGTAAAGTTGGCGTAGGACATGACAGCGTCAAGCGGCTCGCCGGTTTCGCGAAGAACTAACTCCGCGAGGTCACACAACACATCAACGGGGTACCCTGAAATACCGACATAGCGGATGGTGCCCTCTGTATCACGGATGCGACGCAGTTCACGGACCGCTCCCAGCACCTCGCCCGGCGAAACAAACTCGACATCATGACAGTATACCACGTCCAGATAGTCGGTATGAAGACGACGCAAACTCCTAGCAACGCTAGTCCTAACCCATTTCGGCGAGTAATCGAACGACGAGCCGGCGATCCGTCCGACCTTGGTGAGCAGATGGTACGAGTTTCGGGGGAAATTCGACCGCACGAAATCTGTGGCGAGAGCGCGGCCAAGGAGGTTTTCAGCGGGGCCGTAGTAGGGGGAGGTATCAAAGGCACGAACGCCGCTCGCTAGTGCGCGGTGCACAAGTTCGGTCGTGGGAAGGGCGTAGGGGTCTTCGTTGTACTGCGAGTTGAATGTTGCGGTGCCCATAATCAGCGGCGGTAGGGTCGCCGATAACGGAACACGGGGAGTTGTGCCTGGAGCCATTGTGTGGGCACCAAAGGAGGTACGGAAAGTCGGGATAGAAAAAACGGCGGTGCGCTGCACTCGCTCGTAGGAAAGCTGCAGGATGTCTAAAGACAGAGAGGGAAGGCGAGAGATTCAGGGCTGATAAGGGAGCCGCGGGGCAAATTCTTCTGGTCTTCGATCTCCAGCCGAGAGAACGGAGGATCCCCACCGGATGGCGCCATGGCTGGAGCCGATAGCCTTGTGCTCGAGGAGGCGAGAACGAATGGCAAGGAGAGCCAGAGGAATGTGGGCGATTGATTGTCGGGATTGTGGAGGAGAGAATGAAGGCCGTTCTATTGACAGCTCGATACGGAAGTGATTATCTCCGCTCTTTATCTGATGGCCCTGGCTTGCAGGACCACACCCCGCAGAACTCTACAGACAGCCATTCGACAATATCAAGAAAGGATTCATGAAGTCTTCTGTTGGACAAAGCCACCGCCAATAGCACATTCACAGGCGATCTTCAGCAGACAAAGGCTGTATACAATGCTCGTCCACTGAGGATGCACCCCAAGCTCTCGTACTGCTGCTCTACACTACAGCTTGCCGCGCAAACAGAACCTGGATATTGAGACGGACGATGGTGATTGTGGCAATAGTCCGCAAAAACGTACCTCCATTCTGTTCACATGCCGCGGGCTCAAATACCTTACCCCAGCATGGATACCGACCTCGATACGCCTCCTATGAGGCCTAACCTCCGGCGGCCGAGCGAGACTGCTCAAGCGAGGAAAACGGTCAACCTCTGAGAGCACTACGTCGGGCTCCCCAGTCGTGATCTCCCATGGTATGTGCGATTGAAGCGGATGAAAGGAGAGTCTTCGCCGCAGATGAGGATAGAGATAACTTCTGGCTCCCGGTATCGTGCTGCGGGGGCGATTGAGAAGCGGCATTCTTGTTGGAGCATCTAGATCTCGCTTATCGGCGATCGGTGTTGGACCGGATTTCATCGTGGATCGGATGATTCGGATCACATTTCCCATCTGGTCCAACCAGCACGTTTCGATGCTTAGATCGACTGCAGCAAATACATATCGGACGCTTGTGGCGAAAGTACAAGCCGAAAAGTGACCAGGCTATATCATACGTTTCGGATGGCCGCCAGAGCTGAATGCGATCTCGAAGAATGTCTGGATCGTAGCGTTGACTCTGCCTTGACAATAATCGTCGCGGCGCGTCAGCCCTGCACTGAAGATGATATGCAGTCTGTCCTAGCACGGAAGTCTCACCGCATTACCGGTAGAGCCCTCTTACTTAGCGCCGCATACTAACGATGGATTTGGATTCCTCAAAGCTCACGGTATGCACGCTGACGTGGTTGGGTGCCAGAGGGGTCGTCCTCCGCACAGACAGCTCTAGCTCCCATGTGCACAGGCTACAGCACTCGACTGCAGGACCCTTCCGTTAAGCATGAAATGGTAATTTTATGAACATCATGACTGTCATGGGCATACGACGACTGAACTCTATCTCAAGGCGACAGATCTATCGGCGAGCACGACTGTTATTTCAGAGTCAGGTGCTCGCTCACCTGTTCCGGATCGTCATATCTCTTCTCCTCTTACCGCTGGACAACTCGATCCTTTTTGTGGCAGAGACTATAGGATTT
Organism: Aspergillus incahuasiensis; assembly: GCA_003719405.1. Classification (NCBI taxonomy): domain Eukaryota; kingdom Fungi; phylum Ascomycota; class Eurotiomycetes; order Eurotiales; family Aspergillaceae; genus Aspergillus; species Aspergillus incahuasiensis. Next base: position 31,135 of record RHLP01000389.1, read on the forward strand.
CTCTCACCTTTCCTACCATGCTTAGGTACACTCAACAGGAGACAGGAGATACTGCGAGACGTGCAATTCCGCCCAAAGACCATCCTCGCTACCGGGATAGATACCCCCCACGGCCTGCATCTTGCGCGATGTTGGTATGATCGAGGTCATCGGGTTGTGGGCGCGGATCTCACGGAGGCGAGATTTGCTTCTGGTGAGAGCATGTCGAAATGCTTCGTGGCCTACTACCGTATTACCAGATCGCAGTACGTCTCAGGGTTGTTAGATATTGTGCTAAGAGAGAAGGTGGATATATGGATACCGTGCTCGCAGGCTGCTTCCATTGTGGAAGACGGGATAGCAAAACAAGCTATTGAGAGTAGGACGGGCTGCAAATGCGTGACTCCTGATACTGAGCTCGCATCCCAATGGAGCCGGTCGGAGTCATTTGTTCAGTACCTGACAGACCATGGCCACCCAGCTGTCGAGAACCACCATGTCCAATCGCGAGACTCTATTCACAAGATTCTGCATCGATCGCCCACAAAGATCTATCACATACGCCAAGGAGCTCCGGGCATCGATTTGGAGAAGCTAATTGTTCTGCCAAAAAGGACCCTAAGCTCGACCTATTCCGAAGTCAGCGAGCTTAAAGTCTCCAAGGACAATCCGTTGGTCATGCAGCAGCATGCGCGTTTCGGGGAATTTGTCGCAGAGGTACTGATTATCCGCGGTCATGTGTCTGCAATCATGATCCGTCCAGCCAGTCGAACATCGGACAGGGGTTCCTCGCGCTTGAACAAAGGACTCGCAGCAGCGGCCCGCCAGGTCATGGCCAGACTCGCATCAAAAGGTGGTCCTCGACTAACCGGACACTTTCTTGTGCGGTTGATGGTTGACGAAGAGCTGCATTTAAACTCTGTTCGCTACGAGGTGCGCATTGCAGGCTGTACGCAAGGCGCAGCCGCCACTGCGCACCTTTTGCAGAATACACCTTCGCGGAACATAGTTGATGGGTATCTGGCGATATTATTAGAAGGTACGCCGAATGCTTCGGCGAACGGCGTCGCCCAGGCTGAGATCAGTGAAAGTACGCTCTCTCGTCGTCCGAGTGCGTGTCAAACGATCAAGAACTACGACTTCCATGAAAAGCTGCCTGCATTGGTTACAGTTGCGCGACGAATTGATTCGGTTTTGGTAAAGGCAGACAGACATCTAGTATTGACGAGCTGGCGATTCTCAATCACAGATCCCTTGCCTTGGTGGTGGCATACTCATGTTTCCTGGCCATTGACGGAGTTGGATTTGATGCTCCAGTCGACGAAGCAAGCTGGAGACATCTCAATCTAGCATTTACTTGCCACGCTGTTAGGTAGCAACATTATGATGAAAAGATTAGGTGCGGATTCAGTGGGCGCTGCCACTGCGAGGCTGAACTGCGGATCACAATCTTCAAGCAATTTTTTCCTTAATTAAAAGCACTCAATCCTGTGCTTTGGGGTGTTTCAGCAACATCTCACAAAAGGTTACGTATTCTCGAGGCGTAGCATCATCGAAAGGACCAAAGCGAGCGAGACAAGTAGAAACACTCCCTGAAGCTCAGCAAAGACTGTCAACTTGGGCATAAGAGAGTGATGACGTAAGATATCTATTTGTAGATTTATGCTCGTCAGGTTGCAGCATTCTAGGTTTATGCAAATCGTATTCGCAAGCACTGTCTCTTCAGCTCGAGCCGCAATAAAGATCACCAACTCAGCTTTGTTGGCTTTGTTCTTCATCTCCTCGACCATCCTCGCAATTCAGCCGGCCGATCCGACTTGAAATTGCTTTTTGCGTGTTTCGTCAGACGAGCGCCAGCCAGCGGTTAGTGTCCGCGCGTTGCCCCGTTCCACCAGCTGCCAGCGGTGCCGTAAACACCAGCGGGAACCAGATCTCACAGCCTCACTCCCATCTTCGTCCTTATCACCCACGCTTGAACTCTCAAGCTAAAATCGAACTTCGATTTTGATCCCTTGCTATACCTCGCTTCTCGCCTTTCGCTCCCGTCATATCTACGAACTCAATAGAGATCTCCGAAGATCCCCGACACGATGAGACGACCGTCATTCAACCCCGGTCGGACGAAGAATCTCATCCATGGCTTCCAAGGCTTCCTGATATTCCTCGCGTGGGCTCTCACCATCGCTATATTTACAAAAGGAGGTGGCATCGATGGACGAACAGCCTATTACTTCGCTCTGGTAAGCTTGAACCATCCCTAAACTGCGAAAGCGTCGATGCTAATTATCCCCGTCTACCAGTGTTGGTTTAGCATTCCCGGGCTCATCTACCTAGTCGCTGTGCCCATGTGGCCTCGCGCCCGACGATTCGGAAACGTCTATGCTTTTGCGACCGTCGACTGCCTCTTCGGCCTCCTCTGGTTCGTCGCCTGGGTCTGCCTTGCCAGCTATGTGGCACAAGGCAAGAGTGAGGGCAAGGACAGCGACTCGACAGACAGCTCCGATGACGACAGCAAGAGCGGGTGCGACAACTGGAAGTATGGCAGCGCCAGTAAATGCAAAGTTAGCACCGCCACGTGCATTATGGGAGTGGCCATCTTGTTCGTGCTCCATCACCCTCTTCAATGCGATATCCGCTAACACTTTTGATCCCCAGCGTCCTCTTCCTCGTGACGGCCTGGATGTCCTTTCGCAATGTCATGCACTTCCGCCGAACAGGTACCCTTCCCGACGCTGTTTCCGACCCCACATTCGCAGCGCAAAGCAAGGCTGCGTTCTCCTCCAACCCCGCCCAGGACTTCGAAGAAGAAGACGACTTCCGCTCCCGCGCCGGCATGGGCTCCTCGGTTCGCGACCGCGACGAGGACTACGCGCTGCTGCACCAGAGCGAGGTTGACGACCTCGGAAACCCCGGCGGCCGCGGCGCCTACGACCCAACCACGTCCGGCGGCACGGTCCTGCATGACTACAACGCCAGCGAATACAGCACCAGCTACGGCGGCGCACACGGGCAGCACTACGGGGCGCCGTCGGAGTACGACTCAACCGTGAGCGGGTACGGCCACCGCTAAACTAAACATCACCCCTCCGATTACTTCCTTACTCTCCTCTTTACCCCCCTCGACATCATCATGGAGCGGAGTTGGGCGCCTTCCAGCTTAGCGCTGTGCTGTATTACGTGTTTCAGGTGACATTTTGGTGGTACATTTCGTTTGTATCTGTGTTTGCGGGTTCTGGCGATGACTTTGCGGCGGTTGATTCGTCTCAAGTGCGTGTGTTGACTCTGACGATTGGATGACTCTCAGATTGGGATTCCCCGCGTGTGTTTTGCTTGATGTATACATAAATATTGATTATTTAGCCTGGTAAGAAATATAGCGTCACCAAAAGCATCTTATGTCAGAGCCTAAGGCACAGGCGTAGATTTGGCAGTAAGACACCGCTCTGTTTTAGTTTGTGCTACCGCCTGGTCTGGACAGCTTGCGGGTATCAGACCCCGTTGTTCACATCAGAGCACCTAACTCACCAACACCATACCCGCTTGGCCGGTGCTCAGTTTACCTACTAAGGCCTACCTCACACTCATCTGGGGCTTCCAGTCTTCAATTCGCCAACATCTTCCGGCCCGTAAGTATTACCGCTTTGCCTGCCCTCGCTACCGTATACTAACAGGATCCAGACCACCTATACCTATACCTAACCTGCCTGCTCCAAAACCAAAGAACCGCACCACAAACAACCCACCAAAATGGCCCAATCAATCGACCTTTTCAACCAATACCCGCTCATCATCGACCCCTCCTCAAAAGCCATCTCCCTCTCCACAACCACCAGCACCACCTACAGGCCCTCGCAAACCACCACGCTGAACGCCGAGCTCTCCGCCCTAAACACGCTGCACCGCAACCTCCTCTCTGTCGAAACAACCCCCGCCATCCCTCCGCCCCCGCTC
>RHLP01000039.1:0-26754 GCA_003719405.1 Aspergillus incahuasiensis
CTTAAATAATCCTGGTTAGAATTAGATATTTATGCTGTTATATAAATACCCATAGAAACTACTAGTAATGTTGTTCCTAAGCAATGGAGGGGTAATTAAATGGAGGCACCTTGCACCTCTCCAGAATCCGACAATATATATATGAGCCTTGAAGTGGGTACGGCATGGTTGATATCTCGTTCGGCTTGCAATTTTGGCTCCGGTCGCTTTGACTGCTTATTCTTTGCCAGGATTCGGGCCCGATCAGACGGTGCTCCCAGTCTTCATGCTTTGTTGGCAGCATAAAAGTTAGTATAGGGTCTCCTGGTCGGTGGAGCTACTCGTTTGCCTCTAGTCAGAAGAAAAGGACGATGTATTCAGTCGCATTTCCGATTATTTACCAGGTTATGCAATGAAATACTTCGTGAAGGTCAAAATTAGCTAACGCGCCAACTGATGAGATCGAAAGATCATCCGATCAAGCGTGCGGGTGCTCTGGCCGATAGGAGTGATATCCGAGATTATCCCGGTGATGCTGCCAGCTCTTGGCATCATGTGACCTCGTCTATCATCACATGACTGCTCGCCCACAGAGCTCTGCGGGCTAATCCCCAAGCAGGCTAGCGCCTAAATTTTCGAAAGATCCGAATCCAAAGTCTGGCGAAAAAACTCGACCGCAACAACGACGAGCTCCACGGCCTTCCCCGAATCTTGACTGCCAGTGCGGGCGTGAAATCTTTGTGGTTTTTTCAATCTCAACGACGTCTCCTCATCCCATCTGACGTTCATCGCCCTTCGAGTCCCCTTACCCTCCGGACTTTTTCTCGCCAGAGCTCTTGCGGTAGCCTCTTCCTGCGGCTCCGACTTTCGATTAATCCTCTCTACACAACCTCAATTCACATCTCATAATGGGTTTCGGTGATCGCGGTGGTGGTCGTGGACGCGGTGGCTTCGGTGACCGCGGCGGTGGTCGCGGTGGCGGTCGTGGTGGTGGCCGTGGTGGATTTGGTGACCGTGGTGGACGCGGTGGTGGCCGTGGTGGTGGACGCGGTATGTGAACGAGTTACAATCATGGATGCTGGAGCATTTCATTGTGCTGTGCTTTCGAATTCGACCTAGCCCAAGCGTTTATGAATGCTTGCTGGCTGGGTCGTCCGCGAGGCACAGTGCGACACGCACGCCCTCCCGTGTTCTCTAATCAACAAGTCGCTAACTCATTTTTTCTCGACAGGTGGCTTCGGTGACCGCGGTGGACGTGGTCGTGGAGGTGGCCGTGGTGCTCCTCGCGGCGGTCGTGGCGGCCGTGGCGGCCGTGGAGGTGCTGCTGGCGGTGCCAGGGGTGGTGCCAAGGTCATCATTGTGAGTAGAATGCAGGCCATCGCGATAGCCTAGCACTCGCTAACCCAGTTTTCCAGGAACCTCACCGTCACGCCGGTGTTTTCGTTGCCCGCGGTGGCAAGGAAGATTTGCTCGTCACCAAGAACCTGACCCCCGGTGAGGCTGTCTACGGCGAGAAGCGCATTGCCGTCGAGGGCCCTGCGTCCGAGGACGGTGCGGTCACCAAGACCGAGTACCGTGTCTGGAACCCCTTCCGTTCCAAGCTGGCTGCCGGTATCCTCGGTGGTCTCGACGACATCTACATGCGCCCCGGCTCCAAGGTTCTCTACCTTGGTTCCGCCAGCGGTACCTCGGTCAGTCACGTTGCTGACATCGTCGGCCCTACCGGAAACGTCTACGCCGTCGAATTCTCCCACCGTTCCGGCCGTGACCTGATCGGCATGGCAACTCACCGCACCAACGTCATCCCCATCGTCGAGGACGCCCGTCACCCTCTTCGCTACCGCATGCTCGTCCCCATGGTCGACGTCATCTTCGCCGACGTTGCCCAGCCCGACCAGGCCCGTATTGTCGGCCTGAACGCCCACATGTTCCTCAAGTCCGGCGGCGGTGTCATCATCTCCGTCAAGGCCAGCTGTATCGACAGCACGGCCAAGCCCGAGGTCGTGTTCGCCCGCGAGGTCCAGAAGATGAGGGAGGAGAAGATCAAGCCCAAGGAGCAGCTGACTCTGGAGCCCTTCGAGCGAGACCACTGTATCGTCTCCGGTATCTACAGTCGTTCGTCGTAAAAGCCCAAAAAAAGCAGGTGTCTTGATAACGGTTTTTTCTTCTTTTTTCCCCATCTCATGTCTTAATTCTTGTGCTCTGTCCTGGCGTCGAGTGTGCTACGATTTTTCTTGATCTTGTTTCCGCTTTTTGTTCTATGTCAGGAATTTAGATGTGTTTCTGGACATGTAACGCAATGGAGTTAATGCATTTTCTACTTCAAATTCATGGCCTGGTATCCGAGTCTGCCGTAGTCCACTTGCCATATCTCGGACTTGCCCCGGTCCCCCATCTCGCACCACGCCAGCTCGGTAGTCGGACTGTTACCCGACCAATTCGAGCTCGGAATTCCTGCGGGATGCTACAGGCCTGCAGCTAATCACGGTTGGTTCTCATATGAAAGGATAGGCAGCGACCTGCAGATGCATCCTCAGATGCCCCGCAGAATGCGTACTTAAGACCTTGGAAGGGTCACCTTGCCAAACTACCACGGAGATACCTCTAACGATCCCTAATTCTACTTCCATTTTCCTACAGACAATTAAGATGTCGATTCTCATTACCGGTGCGGGTGGCTATGTCGGCCAGGAACTAGCATCTGCCCTCCTCGCCAGCTCCCCAGACGTGGCGGTGACACTGGCCGACGTCGTGGCCCCCAGCGTCCCTGCATCTGCAGCCCAACATGCATCGCGAACAAAGTGCGTCCAAGCCGACCTTACCGCACCCAAAGTAGTCGACGAGCTCTTCACCTCGTCAAACCGCTACGACACCGTCTACCTCCTCCACGGAATCATGTCCAGCGGCGCCGAGGCCAACTTCGAGCTCGGCATGCGCGTCAACCTCGACGCAACACGGTACATCCTCGACCGGCTGCGCACCGTGCAGCCGGGCGTCAAGGTCGTATTTACATCTAGCCTAGCAGTTTACGGACTCGCGCCCAAGGGCTTTGTGATCGACGAGACAAACTTTCCGCCCGTTCCCTCGTCGTCCTATGGCACGCAGAAGCTCACCATCGAGCTGCTATTGAATGACTACTCGCGGCGCGGGTTCCTGGACGGCCGCGCCGTGCGTCTCCCCACTGTGACCGTGCGAGCGGGCAAGCCCACGCAGGCGGCGAGCAGCTTTGCGAGCGGTATTATCCGGGAGCCGTTCCATGGCGAGAAGGCGGTTCTCCCCGTGAGCAGGGAGACGGAGATGTGGGTTTGCTCGCCGTATACGGTTGTCAAGAACCTGATCCATGCGGCGACCGTCCCCGCCGAGGCGTTTGGGGATTCAAGGTCGGTGAACTTGCCTGGGCTTGTGGTTAGTGTGCAGGAGATGCTGGATGCGTTGGAGGAGGTTGGTGGGAAAGAGAGGCGGGCGCTGGTCGAGGAGAAGTACGACGCGGATATTGATCGGATTGTGCAGACCTGGTCGCCGCACTTTGACCCGGCGAGGGCGCTAAGGCTGGGGTTTTCGGAGGATATTTCAATGCTTGAGAATGTGCGGCGGTATGCTAGTCAGTTTGAGTAGATAGTTATTATCGTTCGAGAGTGAAACAAAGGAAACTCTTGTGATTCTCGCTGCTGATGATGTAGCTGCAGTGACTAGGAAAGTGTCGGAGCGGCGTTGGAAAAGCGGGTCATGTGATTGGCTGGCTGGCTGGCGAACAATTTGACTTCGGAACTTCAACCTCGCAACTCCAGGGTCGCTGCCTCATCATCCTCTGCTCTACCTCCCTCCCTCTCCACACCCACCTTTTATCTCCTCACAATGGCTTCCCGGCGCCTTGCGTACAACTTCAACCAGGCTCTGCGCAGTCGCGCCGCCCTGAAGTCCATCCAGCCCGTCAAGCGTGGCTTTGCTTCTCCCGTCGCCCTCCCGTCCACCACCCAGTCCACCACCCTCTCCAACGGCTTCACGGTACGATGACGCATTGATATACGAGACTATGTCCTCTAGGTGCTAACGGCTATAGATCGCCACAGATTACTCCCCATGGGCCCAGACGTCGACCGTCGGTGTCTGGATCGACGCCGGTAGCCGGGCAGAGACTGACAAGACCAACGGAACCGCGCACTTCTTGGAGCACCTTGCCTTCAAGGTGTGTATCTCGGGTTGCTGCTGACGAGCGACAGCTAATAGCATCTAGGGCACCAGCAAGCGTTCCCAGCACCAATTGGAGCTCGAGATTGAGAACATGGGCGCTCACCTCAACGCCTACACATCGGTACGTTCGGATCGATGGATGGAACAATGTTTTGCGTCATTTCGACTAACAATGCTCGTAGAGGGAAAACACCGTCTACTACGCCAAGTCCTTCAACAACGATGTCCCCAAGGCCGTCGATATCCTCGCCGATATTCTGCAGAACTCTAAGCTCGAGCCCGCTGCCATTGAGCGCGAGAGGGACGTGATCCTCCGTGAGCAGGAGGAGGTTGACAAGCAGCTCGAGGAGGTTGTCTTCGACCACCTCCACGCTACCGCTTACCAGCACCAGCCGCTCGGCCGCACCATCCTCGGCCCCAAGGAGAACATCCAGACCATCACCCGCGACAACCTGACCGACTACATCAAGACCAATTACACTGCCGACCGCATGGTCCTCGTTGGTGCTGGTGGCATCCCCCACGAGCAGCTCGTTAAGCTCGCTGAGCAGCACTTTGGCTCTCTCCCCAGCAAGCCCCCTACCTCCGCCCTCGCCGCCATCACCGCCGAGCAGAAGCGCCAGCCCGACTTCGTCGGATCTGAGGTCCGTGTCCGTGACGACACCCTTCCCACCGCCCACATTGCCCTTGCCGTCGAGGGTGTCAGCTGGAAGGATGACGACTACTTCACTGCCCTTGTCGCCCAGGCCATCGTCGGCAACTGGGACCGTGCCATGGGCAACTCCCCCTACCTTGGCAGCAAGCTCAGCTCCTTCGTTGAGCGCAACAACCTTGCCAACAGCTTCATGAGCTTCTCCACCAGCTACAGCGACACTGGGTAAGCCGTGTTCTCTCAATCTATCAGAAACTCTCGCTAATTGTGCATGCAGTCTCTGGGGTATCTACCTCGTCTCCGAGAACATGACCGGTCTTGACGACCTCATCCACTTCGCCCTCCGCGAGTGGTCTCGTTTGTCCTTCAACGTCACCGCCGCCGAGGTCGAGCGCGCCAAGGCCCAGCTCAAGGCTTCCATCCTCCTCTCCCTCGACGGCACCACCGCCGTTGCCGAAGATATTGGTCGCCAGATCATCACCACCGGCCGCCGCCTCTCCCCCGAGGACATCGAGCGCACAATCGGCGCCATCACCGAGAAGGACGTCATGGAATTCGCCAACCGCAAGCTGTGGGACCAGGACATCGCCATGAGCGCCGTCGGCAGCATCGAGGGCATCCTCGACTACAACCGCATCCGGTCGGACATGAGCCGAAACGCTTACTAAACGCCTACCCCTAAGCTAGAATAGCTTATGCGTTTACCGTTGCGTTTTTTTACTCTTTTGTTCTGCCGATTTTGATGCCTTGTTCTTTGTCTGATGATTTAATAGATAGATACGGTGAGCGAAGCTGAGAGGATGAAGATGAAGATGAAGTTGAAGCTAGCGTGTCCTGTACAGTACGCAACTGTCACTGATATATCAAAATGTATTCTTTTGTTCTCAATTCCGGTCTCTCGTGTAATGCGACATCGGCTGTGCTTTGTTGCCTTGGCCTTGGTCGGCTAAGGGCTTTGGTTGCTATACAGCACTGTGCTGTGTAGTACTCATCATCCGTCGTTACTATGCTTCAGTTCTCGACTTGGGGAATCTGGCAATCCTCGTCTATATTGACTATACTCACCTCGTTATAGATACCGGTCTTCCTGCCATCAATTTCCACTATACTCGGGTACTTGCCGACCTCTATATCTAAAGTCTACCGAAGCCTGACACCCGCAAACAGGGCTTGAGGCGGTGCGAGTAAACTACATTTGGTTGTATGCCCCGCCTTGTCTTGTGATACAATAACGGTAGCACTCACGTCACGACCTTACTCGGCTTTCGGAACATTACCGCCATCCATATGGACCAGACCTGGCGAGTCGCTCGGCATCTCTACAGGCATAACATAACATGACATGATGTAACGAAACTACAAGCCGTGCAGGCAGGACAATCCCGATCCCAACCCCAACGAATCTAGCCTGGATGCCGGAAGATAAACAGGGTAGGCATGGGATGTCAAAGAACCAACCTTAACCAGCGTCGTGTCATCTCCATCTCTCGATCGAGACTCTATACTATGCTGTGCTACACTTCCGCCCTATTACCATTCGCCTGTGCTCCTGCGAATGTCCCCTAGTATATAGCCCCGAAAGTGAGCTTGCTCAATTAGGGGTATAGTCCGTCACATTAAACCACCACCCGGTCCGGATACTAACGCCAATGCTACCGGTGCTATAGCCTACGCTGGTAAAGGGAATACTCGACGGCTACATGAATGCATACTGTCTAAGAACCGAATAATATGATTAGGTAAGTAATGTGTAGAATGTATGGTTCGTGAAAAGGAACCCCCAAAAATCCAACATGTTCATCCAGAACGCCATCGCTAAGTCAGAGTCGTGGGCATCGTGAGAAATGCCATGTGATAATGCAACCAACCTATTCATACACACACCAATCAGCCGTAGATATCGTAATCAAACGCTCTCGGGATTGCTTTCGCGGTCGCGCTCCCGATTCCTCGAGAGCAAGCCGCCTACGTCCTGGAGCTCGATCTCGTCCGCGTTTTCAAAGATGGTCGCGGAGACACCCGACTGGGTCCGTGACGACGGGACAGAGGAATCCGCGGGTTCGCTAAAATGGACGCTGGAGCGCCGTCGGCTTGTCTGGGAAGCGCGGCGGAGACCGCCTATGCGAGGAGTGCTAAGGGAGGAGTGTAGGAGGTGTTGCGAGGGTGATGTGGTTAGGGGTGATAGGTCCCCGGTAGTTGAGTTTGAGTTTGAGAGTAGGCCGCCTACATCTCGGAGGATGGGGTCGGCTGGGTCAATGGTGTTCTGGCCTTGACCAGGGATGCGGATGTTGATTTGAGGGTTGCGGTTATGGCTTGTGGGCGGAGGAGTAGGCTGGGTGAGTAGACCGCCGACATCGAAGATAGGGACTTGGTCCTGCGGGTTTTCAGGTGCGCTTTGGCCGTGGGTGGTTTTGTTTGCACGGAGATACTCGTGCGGACTGACTTTAATGTGGAGGCTATTGCCGGAAGACTGGTCGTCGTCGAAATCGGTGGTTTGTTGGCTGAACGACCAGCTCGGATCAAGCCCACCACTAGTAACAGGGGCTGGACGCGGTTCTGAGGTTTCGCGGGAGTATAGGTGAGGATCAAGGCGAATGCCCAAGTCACGGGCGAGGTCGGAGTCGCTGCCCCATTGATGATGGGTGAAAGTCGCGCGGCGAGCGGATGTTTGGTCAATGTTCTCGTTGACCGAGGCAGAGGCTAGACTATTCTTATATTTGGCTTTTTTGACGCCCTTGTCTCTGACGAACGAGCTGATGACCACCGCATTAGACACTGCAGTAGCGGCTAATATTTCCAGGGATGCCAGAAGTGATCGATATTGTTGCGAGCCTTTATTCGCAATCACCGCTGGTACGCGGTAACTAGTGATAGCAACCAGTACAAGGGAGAGGGCAAATAATATGACCAGCGAAACCTTCCGCTTCAATGTCATAGTTGACCGCAGAATGATGAAGATCGGAAATGCGACGAGAAGCAGATCGGTAATGATATCGCAGGCACCCATGGTGATGACGTTGGCGTACCCTGAGCGACAATTTGGACCCGGGTCTGGTACGACCTGCCAGTGATGGGTGAACGGCTGACATTCGGCGAGCGTCGCAACCACTACCGCGAGCAAGGTTGACCCCAAGAAGTAGTATACGAAAATGAGGAATATTCGAACCGACCGTCGCCATGTAATTCCGGCAATTCGATTGAGAAACTCACAGACAGTGAGCTTGGCGGCCCAGATACTATTCGCGTTAGCACTTTGTCAGTCGCAAAATAAAGTTACGCCGGTCTTACAAGATCGCATAAAAGATCCGGGCAGCCAAAACTAGCCTGCTTCCAATCTCTCGATGCCGAATATCTTCTTCCGTCAACCCGTCCACCCTTGTATTGTTGGTGCCCCATATCAGCACAACATGCACAAACGCCATCCTCGCGAGCAAAGGGATAATCCCCGCCAGCATGATCTTGTCTTCGCGAAAGAGGCGCTCGATGCGGATATAGCGACCACAGACTCGTGTAACGATGATAGCGACAGAAACGGCCGTAGCCCACCAGCTCACCAAAAGTGTAGGATTGTCTTCGAGTCTCGTGCGGACGTTTGGAGGAATTTCCGAGTAGATTCCTCGCGGTTGGAGAATCGATTGCATTGCGGTGGCGGGTCGACCGCCCCAGACAGGGCCCAGCGAAAAGAAATCCCAGCTCTAAGACGTAAGGTGTGGTAAAGGAAATTGCGATCAATTCTATTTGGCACTGTCTCTGTCGTCACATTGTAGTTCATGACTCCGTTCCGGTGAAGGAGCACGTGCTGGTGCCGCTGTGCGGGGATCGAGCTCAAGCTGCACGATAACGGAGGATAACGGTGTCGCAGATCGCTTGAGTCGCTATTGAGTCGATCGGTAGAGGCGTTGCGCCGTTGAAGATCTGGATCGAAAGTAGCTTTCGGATACAATGAGATGCTAAGGTGGACAAAGAGCTCAGACAAAGAGCTCGAGTCGGGGTTGTACAGAAAGGGGAGCGTGGCTGAGGTTGGCCTTGGTATTGTTGTTGGACACGGCAAAAAAAAAGTCTGAAATGCTGGTGAATTTCACCGCTGGTGTGACGTTGAACCGTAGAAAAGCCGGGCCAGGTGCCGTCCACAGTGTCCCGCAGAATGGCTCTGGTAGCGAGACTGTAGGGACGAAATTGAGGAAATGATCAGAGCAAGAGAGTTGTTCGGAGAGCACCCTGCATTTCGGTCGGAGAAATAATGACTCGAGCATCCGTAAAGTGACGGCTGTCACTTGTCACCGATAACAACCGTCGTTAAGATTGCAAAGGGCCATGGCCAAGGCACAGTCTCGGAGCCGCGATAGCCTCTGATATTGAACCCTCAACCTGAACTGGCAAGGTGTTACCCCGGAGAGCGCCATTTTCCGCATTGAATTGGAGTCTTGGCCGGTGCGTGCAATCGAGGAACAGGCGAATGGAACGAGGTCGATGTGGGCACCACCCGGACGAGGAATGGATCGGTCGCCGTTGGCCAGCCAGAGGACGGCGATAGACTTGGCTCCTCGCTAAAACCAATCGCAACCCCGTCTTACAGCGACCATTATTTCCTGCGTGACCGATGACTTATCTCGCTGTCAAGTTGTCAACTTGTCAGTCGGCGAGGGGATTGAGTCGGCGACTCAAGCGTTTTGAACCTCTTCGTCATCGGGAGGTCTCCTGCGAGCAGTAACGATTCGTTGAGATAAGGCCGGCAGTCGGTAATTATCTGGCGATAGTTGATTGGCAGGGGCCCTGTCGGCCTGTGTGAGATCCATGGTATGGCGAGGCCATCGTCGGGTCCGAAGCGTGGAAGCTTTGGAGGCGACGGAGTTGTGGAGAGTTCCATCCACGAGTTGCCAAGCACGTGCTTTCTACCGCATCTCAACCACACCACGGCCACCATCCGAGGTTTCAGGTCCAAGCTGATACCGAATCGCTTTAACTGCGACCCTGGACACCCTGGAGCCAAGCGATGTGACCCTGCTGGCCCATGCTCCTTCCCCAAATCCGGAAATCCCGCACGAGACCTGCGTCAGCCCACTATCACATTGAGTCCAAGAGAAGCTCAAGCCGCCGAATCTTATTATTATCAACACCTCTTTTGTTAGTTTCCAAGCTGTCAGGCTTATTCCTGCGTTGTCTGCATGTGATGCTTTGCCACGTCCTTCTTAAGAAGCGGCCAAGTTTAGCATAGCATACTTGGCTGGAATTCCGATGGGCTGAACGTGGCTTGATATTTATCTTGACCAATCGATTTGGTCGAGACAGATAGCTCTATCGGATCCTGAAAACCGGGTTTGGAGAATCAGCCTCACACACGAAGCGCCGGATCATACCATGGATCCCTGGGTGGTAGCATGCTGGTTTGGCCTCAAGCGGTGGCTAGTTCAAGGAATTGCGATAAAGAGCCATCTATAGTACCCTTCGGAACAACCAAGAATGGAATGATTCGAGGTCTACGGCTACAGAATCGCAAATGGAAGGGTCTCAGTCTAGAGAGAGCACCGCCCGACCGGTGAGCAGACATTTACTTGACATTGTTCATTACGATACATTCAATGCTAGGAAAGGCTCCGGGGTATGACTGTTCTTACTAGATAGAAGTACGCTTGTACTTCAAAGACGCTTTCTTGAGCCTGAGATATTCGTTCATTGGTGTCACTCTAAGATTTGACCAATGCTTACGGATAGGCTTGGTTCTCTATTTGAAACGATACTACACAAGGAAGAGGAAGACTCCGGATCGCAAACCCGAAACGAGGGCACAGCTCAAGCTCGGGAACCAATGCATGAATATCGGCTACCTCGCATCCCTCACAAACCTCACCTGCTCCTTCTTCCAAGTCAGCAAAACTGTCAGAATCTGAGCAGCCGAAAACCCCCCAGCGGCTTTCATCTGCAGATTGTACGCCTCGCCGAAGATCCTCCGAACCTGGACCTGTACCTCCGGCCGTAGCAGCCCAATAGCCTGCGGTGATTTCAGGACAGCGCGCAGCTGCTCTCCAGATATCACATGGCTGAGCGCACCCTGCAAGTGCTCGTTCAAGATGGTTGTTGCAATTGCAACCCCCAGCGCCCCGCCCAGCATCCGCAACTGCAGCCCCGTGCCCAGAGCAATCGACTGGTCGTTTTCGTCTACGACCAGCGGAACCATGATATACACGGCAGTTACTGCCATGCCGACGCCCAGCCCGGCAAGGACGGCGTAGCCGAACTGGCCGGTCCATACGTGAATGGTTGTGGGCGTCGTTGAGAGCAGGAACATGCCAACGATCTGCAACACGACCCCGATCATAATGATGTAGATAAACGGGACTTTGAGTCTTCCTGCGAGGGTTGAGCAGACGAAGCTTCCAATGGGCTGGCTGAGTGCGTAGGCGAGGAGTTTGACGCCCGCGCCGAGGGGGGAGGATTCGTTGACGGTCTGATAGCGCTGGGGGAGCTCAATGACGCAGATTGTTAAGGGGGCGCCGGTTAGGAGGAAACCTCTATACGCCTGTGGTTAGATCCTCGGGCTTCTTGTTTTTTTTTTTTTTTTTTTTTTTTTTTTTTTTTCTTTTTGAAAGATGAGGAAAGCCAACACTCACAGAGCCACGCCCAGAAATACACGATTCCGCGTCAGTCGCCACGGCAGCATTGGCTGGATCTTCCATTTGTGCCGCCGGCTGACCAACCACTCCCAGGCAAGAAACGCCAGCAATAGAACGGCCGAGACGACGATGAAGCTGACGATCAGCGCCGATGACCAGGCGTAGTTCAGGTTTCCCTCTTGCAGCGCGGCGATGATGAACATGGAGAACGCGAGGACCAGGAAAGCGCCGAGGAAATCAACCTGGCGGAAGAAGACTTTCTGCTTTGCGATGACCCGGTCCATGGTTGAGCTAAGCCTCGAGCGTACGGCGCTTGTAGTGGATTGTGGGGGAGACTGAACATTGAGGTAGGGGTAGTTACTCGGCATGGCGTTAAGGAGGAGAGTCCAGGAGACTGCGCCTGCTGGGAGACTGTTCGGCAGAAAGGGAATTCAGTACTGGACGCAGAATGCTCCATGGCCGGCCGACCAGGAGGGCCTTACTTGAGCAGAAATATCCAGCGCCAGTTGCCGGATTGGTTGATGGCCCCTCCGACCAAGGGCCCCAGCACCAGTCCCAGTGCCATAATGGCTGCGGCGACAGTGGCGATAAGGTCATATTTTCTCTGGGGAACCAGACGCAGAAGCGAAAAGAGGGTCAAGGTGTAGACGCCGGAAGCACCGACTCCTTGGAACGCCCGGCAGATGATCCTGTTTGGCACCGGCCAATCCGTTAGCCTCAGGGGCTAGGAAGGGAAGGGAGGGGGGTGATGTTCCGCAGATGGTAGAAGCATACAGCTGATTCATGCTCTGCGCGCCTCCACATCCTCCACTAAAGGCGACGAAGAAGATCAACGCGCACAGCAAAGACGGTTTGACGCCGAAGATATCGCCGCATTTGGACCAAATCATGAGGAATCCTGGACATTTGAGTATCTACTACACAGTGCAAAGCTAGAGAGGGCAAAGACATACCCGTATACGTGAGCAGATACGAGGTGATGACCCAGGTGCTCTGGTCGAAGCCCTGGAACTCATCGGTGATGGTGACGAGCGAGGTGCTCACAATGCTGATCTCCAGCGATGGCAGGAAAAGACCAAGGCATAATCTAGACACGCAAATGTTATCCAGGAAACGAAACGAAAGAGAATGGATGCATGAGGAAAGCACGAGAAACATACCCCAATCCCACAACCCACAGCTTAAGCCCGTGGAGGAATTCCGGATGCGCGTCTGGTGTTGACGTTGACTCCGTGTCGCTGCGCACATCTTGGGCACCCATGATTGATGATTGTTTTAGCTAGCCCTAGGCAGTTTGGCGCGTCAAAGACCTGAAAGCATCGACTGCGATGTACAGTCTGCTAGAGAAGAGACTTGGAGAGAGCGCCAGACAGACAGACCTATTCTTTTCTGACTCTCAGAACGATATCACCCCTAGGTTATCTCGCCAAGCGAGGGGCTCATAATTCATAACTCGCACTCGCGGCTCTTCTTCCCGACGTAATCGTTCAGGCGCGTATATTGCTTTTGCCCGAGTATGCAAGGTAAGCCGCCACATTGACTTTGTAATCCTCCAAGGATCTTCAGGCGTTCTTCAGCTGACGCCACCTTGAGAACGGTCATATCATAACGCAAATAGAGTTTGTTCCTTCAAGACGAGTTTCTGCACACAAGTATGATCTAGGCTGGTATGTACGTGTACTCCGTAGGCATTGCTTCTGCTGCAGTGGTGTTCATGCTGGATACTAGGGAGGTAATTTGGGGTTTTCTGGCAGACTGGACATACTTATGGTGCGCACGTCCTAAAAGACTTGGTAGTCAGACTTGGCGCTAGGCTGGGAAAGGCCCTTGCTTGGCTTGGGACGAGGCCCCAGCCTCGGAGGGGATTCTCCGTATCGTACCTCAGCTGAGCCTGGGCGCACGGTACGGAGTACGGAGTAATTCCTGCTCCGTTGTTCTTGCGCATACATGCAGCATCTTTCCCGGCTAGTGATGTCTATGCCCAGGTGCAGATGCCACGTATCTGAGTCATTTTCCTACTGATAGGGTTACTACGTGGTGGAAAACTGAGTACGACATGGCTAGTCTACCAGACCAGATTATCCACGGAGCGATCTCAAAGAAGTTATGGCAACCCGTATTGTCTCGAAACATGATCCACCTCTAAGTATACTGCAGTCTCAAAATCTGGCATTGATTCTCCCGAGCCTAGCTTCCAGTCCCCGTTTCCTCCACCTCAAGAACAGGCCTGGCCAATGGCCCGATTGATCACCTTGACCATGTCAATCAGATCGTCGGGTGCAGTCGAGATCTCATGCCCCTTGCCGTGCACATACACGGATCTAGTGCCGGCTTTGCACGCGCGATACGTGCTCTGCGCGTGCTCTTGCCCGTCGTCCTCCGCGCCCCAGATATGCGCGGTGGGCAGATCAAGACACTCTTCCGGAATGCTAGTGCTGGCCAGCGGGACAACGCGGCCCTCGCGCAGGGCATGCATATCACGCAGCGGGAAAACGCTGGAGAAGAAGATCGCCACTTTGAAGGGTAGGTTAATACCCTGCTCTTGCTCCTGCTGCCGCTGGATCATCCACGACAATGCCATGATGGACCCCAGGCTGAACCCGATCACGCCGTCGTACGGCCCCTCGGCAGCGACGTATACCGACAGGAGCTCTGTGGCCCGGAGGCAGGACTCGGCGCTGCTCGGGTCGAGGTACGTGAATGTCTTTTCGCCGTCGAGCATGCTGCTTTTGAGCTTTGGGTCGGCGTCCCAGGGGATCGTGCCCTCGACGAAGTCGTAGGTGTGTTGGCTGCCGAGTTCGTATCGGATCGCGGCTGTTTGTTGTTGCAGGATCTGTTGCGTTGTTAGATTGAGAGCTTTGGGTGAGTAGGGTATTTAGTTGAGACTGACGCGAGAGTTGCTCCCGATCCCGTGGAGGCTGCTGGCGGTTAACTTGGATCTGGGTCGTGACAGAAGAGGCATACCAAAGGAAGCGCATTCTGGATCAGGACTGTGGAGGCTGCAGACAACGAGCTGAAATTCAAGATAGAGATCGTAGCTGGAAGTGAAGATAAGTAGTCAGCACTCTGAGCTGGAGGAGCAAAAATACGGGCTCAGCTCCCCAAATCCTTGCGAGTGCAGCGCTGCAGGTGCCATTGGTGGCTTGCTTTCTGACTCGTCCGAATACGCCGCATGCTTGGCCATGTCAGATCCTTGTGGATGCCCACCAGGGCATTCAGTGCCGTCACCGATAATTCCTTCTGTCAGCGCTGAGCTGAAGTAAGACAGTATGTGCTGTGCCTCGACGCATAAAGATGTGGTCCAGCCATGGTCGAGCCGACTCGCTGCTCAAGAAAACTTCTCAAGCCTTTTGAGCAATCAACAGTCATGCCAGGAGACAAAGACCTGCTTCGCCCGCTGGCGATTGTGGGCTTGTCGTTGAAATTCCCTCAGGAAGCTGTCGACGCTGAGTCATTCTGGTCGATGGTCGTGGAGGGACGATGCGCCGCAACCGAATTCCCTCCTGACAGGCTCAACATCGACGCCCACTACCATCCTGACCCCAATCGCCTGGACAGCCTGTCAGTGAGGGGTGCTCATTTCATGAAACATGACCTCAGCTACTTCGATGCCCCGTTCTTCTCCATCACTGCCGCCGAGGCCGGGGCCATGGACCCCCAGCAGCGGCTGGTGCTGGAAACCTCCTACCGCGCTCTCGAGAACGCCGGCATCACGATGGAAAAAGTCGCCCGCTCAAAGACCTGTGTGTATACGGGATCCTTCGGGCATGACTACGAGACACTCCAGAACAAGGATCCGCAGGCGCTGCCCAAGTTCAACGCAACGGGGACCTCGATGAACATGCTCTCGAACCGCGTGAGTTGGTTTTTCGATCTCAATGGCCCCAGCGCGACCGTCGACACGGCATGTTCGAGCAGTCTGATGGCAATTGACTTGGCATGCCAGTCAATCTGGAGCGGTGATTCTGTCATGGGCTTGGCCATTGGAAGCAATACTATTCTGGCACTGGAAATCGCGCTGAGCTTGAACAACCTCGGGCTCTTGTCCCCTGACGGCCGCTGCTACAGCTTCGACCGCCGGGG
The DNA here is from genome assembly GCA_003719405.1 of Aspergillus incahuasiensis. Taxonomy (NCBI): domain Eukaryota; kingdom Fungi; phylum Ascomycota; class Eurotiomycetes; order Eurotiales; family Aspergillaceae; genus Aspergillus; species Aspergillus incahuasiensis. The sequence goes on from RHLP01000039.1 coordinate 15,517, forward strand.
GAACGGGTATGCTCGTGGTGAAGGTATCGGAGTGTTGGTGATCAAGCCCGTGGACGACGCCCTCCGAGATGGCGACACCATTCGCGCTGTTATCCGGGCTTCTGCGTCGAACCAGGATGGAAGGACTCCTGGGATTACATTGCCGAACATGGAGATGCAAAAGGCGCTGATTCAGGATACCTACCGCAAGAGCGGCCTGGACATGGCAGACACTCGGTATTTTGAGGCCCATGGAACTGGAACGGCCGTTGGCGATCCAATTGAGAGCAAAGCCATTGGTTCGGTATTTCGCTCTTACCGGACTACTAATGACCCTCTGTACATGTACGTTCGTGAAATTGCTTACCAGGCACGTTATTTGCTAATAGTCTGGTAGAGGCTCAGTGAAATCTACCATCGGCCATCTCGAAGGAGCGGCAGGGGTAGCTGGGGTGATCAAAGCTGTACTGGCCCTTGAAAACGGAGTGATTCCTCCCAACAGCACCAATTTTGAGACTTTGAATCTCCGTATCGATGATGAGTTCCTCCATATCAAGGTGGGATGGATAACGAGTTATTTTGTTCCTGGCTAATTCGAGCGGACAGGTTCCCAGCAAGCCCGTTGCGTGGCCAACAGACGGTCTTCGACGAGCATCAGTCAGCTCTTTCGGCTTCGGCGGTTCGAACTCGCATATTGTCCTGGACGATGCTTACAACTTCCTGCGCCTCCGGGGCTTGCAGGGAAGCCACAATACCAGCCTCTGCCCGCGTCTGCACCAAACAAGTCAAAGTAACGGGATAGCCCACTCGCTATGTCTGGAACCTTCCCACCAGGAAAATGATCTGCCAAAACTCCTAGTCTGGTCTTCCGCGGATGAGAAGGGAATTGCCCGGACCCAAAGAGCTTGGAAGTCGTTTTTCGCAAGCTCAGTGCCTGATAACAAGCCCCAATATCTACATGACCTTTCCTATACACTCGGAAGTCGCCGCACCCACTTCCCATGGAGGACCTTTGCGCTTGCTCGGCCTGCCGACGAATGGACCCTTTTGTCAGACAAATTCTCCACGGCGACTCGAACTCTCACCTCGCCTAATCTAGCATTGGTGTTCTCTGGGGTGAGTCGCATAGGGTGTCCATGTTGAGTAACACAGCTAACAACTCTCTCGTAGCAAGGAGCTCAGTGGCATGCAATGGGTCGCGAGCTGCTTTCTGCTTACCCTGCTTTCTATAAGAGTTTAGAATCGGCAGGAACTTACCTGGCTTCACTGGGATGCAGCTGGAGTATACTTGGTTTGTGAAACTCCTAGGTGGTCGAAATGGTCCTTTCTAACTTCTGAGATCTGAAGATGAGCTACAGCGGCCAGAGCCCGATTCCCGCGTCAACCAGCCCGAGTACAGCCAGACCATTACCACTGCTCTGCAGGTGGCTTTGGTGGATCTGCTCCGTAGCTGGAACATCGTACCACGCGCCGTTGTGGGCCATTCTTCGGGGGAAATTGCTGCAGCGTAGGGTTCCTTATCTGCCCTCTTTTCTATAGGCTGATGATAGTTAGGTACGCCACCCAAGCACTATCGCAGCAGTCGGCTTGGAAGACAGCGTTCTATCGTGGAAAGCTCAGTGGCAAGCTCATTACCCATAGCCCTAGGAACGGGACGATGCTTGCAGTTGGCCTCTCGGCAGAGGATGTCAGCCCTTATATTGAGAACATCAAGGAACAGCACAGGGACGCTTGGATCAGTGTTGCCTGCGTGAACAGTCCAAAGAGTGTTACTGTCTCCGGAGGCGTCTCATATATAGATATCCTCAAAGAGCAGCTTGACGAAGCTGAGGTATTTGCGCGCAAATTAAAGGTAGGGGTCGCTTACCACTCTGCGCAAATGGAAGAGGTTGCCGCAGAATATCGAACAGCACTTGGGGCTCTGGAAGCACCTTTGCTGCGTGACAGAACTCGTCCAGAAATGGTCTCGTCAGTCACTGGCACCTGGGTTGAAGCTGCGGAACTGACCAAGCCTGACTATTGGGTGCGGAACCTGGTGTCGCCCGTTCTCTTCCTGAACGCGCTGTCTCATCTCTGCTCGAGCTCGGCGGATCCTCCTAAAAAGCTGGATCGAAGCCATCTCAGGTGCCTCCCAATCCATCATCTGCTTGAAGTGGGCCCGCATTCTGTAATGCAGGGGGCTTGCAAAGACATCCTCAAAACCATCAATAGGGATAAGTCGACTTCGTATCTCTCGATGTTGGTCCGGAACGTGTCCGCGGTCGATACGGCATTGATGGTCGCCGGCCAGCTGCACTCAGCCGGCTATTCAGTTGATTTATTGAGTGTGAAAGGTGAGCCTAGTAGACGGTCTAGGAGTCTGTCGAATCTGCCAGAGTATCAATTCGACCATTCCAAGTCTTACTGGCACGAGTCCCAGCTCAGCAAAGGCCATCGCTTCCGGAAATTCGCACGAAACGATCTGCTTGGTGTTCCTGATGCGAACTGGAATCCCTTGGAAGCACGGTGGCGGCACTTCATCCGCCTGTCTGAAATGCCGTGGGTGGAGGATCACAAGGTCAGTCAATCAATATCTTCTCAGATTCCAGAATCTTCTAAAACCGTAAAAACAGGTCAATGATACAATCCTGTACCCAGGCATGGGCATGCTCGCCATGGCCCTCGAAGCCGCCAAGCAGATGACAGATCCCGACATGAGGATCGCAGGCTTCAACATCAAGGAAGCGAAATTCAGTGCCCCTATCCGTGTCCCCTCGGATAGCAATGGCATCGAAACAGCCTTTTACATGCGGCCCTTGCAGAGCGCGGATTCCCGGAACGCAGGGTCCTTCGAATTCAGACTCTGCACTTACGACCACGCAGCATGGACCGAGAGCTGCACTGGCTCCATACACATCGTATATGCCGTGGAGGCGGGCAACGGCAACGGCAACGACAACGACAGAGACAAAGAAATTGCTCGAGAGCTGCTGGCCAGCCAAGTAGATTCCTATACCGCCGTCCAAAACGCAGCACATACACCCATCAGCGATGAAGCTATCTACGAGTACACCAGCCGCTGCGGGCTCGGCTACGGTAAAGCGTTTCAGCTGGTGACCTCGCTGGCGTGGAGCCGTGATGACGAGAGCCAGGTGACCAGTAAGGTCAAAAGAGTCCAGGAGTGTCGTGAGACCATCCACCCGACGACACTTGATGCCATTCTCCAGACCGCCATATGGACCATGACGGAGTCAGGAACACAGACGATCCCTACCATGGTTCCCACGCAGATCGAAGAGCTCTGGGTTTCCCATGATGGCTTCGCGCGGCTTTCGTCGGACGTATTGAGAGTACACGCTGTCAGGGTAGACGACGTCCACCGCGGCAACTCGGTCGATATCGATGTATTCGACGACCAGCTGCAGCAGGCTTTGGTCAAGGTCTTGGGGTTCAGATCAAATGTGGTCAGCGCGGCAGTCGGCGAGGCCGGAGAAACCGAGACATCCTCGCAAGAGCGCCTATGCCATCACATCGAATGGAAGCCAGACTTGGGCCTGCTCGACAATGACGAAATTGCTGGCCTCTGCGTGCACAACCTTGAGACTGACCAAACAGGGCCAGATACTCATGCAGCCTTTTTCACGGACCTGGATTTCGTCCTAACAGCCCGCATACTCCAGGCACTATATCAATTACCCAGCGAGCTTGAACCCGCCCAGCCTCATCTGAAGAAGTACATCGGCTGGATGCGAGAACAGAAGCGGCTTGTTGACGAAGGCCAAACACAATTCGCGTCTGAGCCGTGGAAGAGCCGGCTAGACGATACCGAGTACATCCGGCAGGTCGAAGAGCGACTCCTCAACACGAGCAACAAGCAAGCAAGCCTGGCGATTTCCGTGGCACGCAACCTGCCACTCTTCCTCAGCGGCGAGCTCGACCCTCTGGCGTTTCTATTCCAAGGCGACCAAATGAAAGAGTTCTATCAGGAAGTAAGCCTGCCAATCCACCCAACCTACAAATCACCAAGCCCATAGTCATCGATGGCAAGGCAAAGCAAAGCAAGGCATATCGCTAACCTTAACTGTACCTAGCTGCTCGACTCAGAGGGCTTGAAGCGCTTCGGGACATATCTCGATCTCCTGGCCCACCGCAACCCGCAGATGAAGATCGTCGAGGTTGGTGCTGGGACTGGTTCCCTGACTGAAATCATGCTACGCTATTTAGGTCGGGGCGATGAGCTCGCTAAGGACCGACGATATGCCCGCTGGGACTACACTGACATCTCTCGATCCTTCTTCGGCGACGCCCAGGATGTGTTCTGTCCCGAGGGCGATCTCATGCAGTTCAGTACGCTGGACATTGAACGGGACCCCGGGGCACAGGGCTTCGAGTGCGGGGCGTATGATGTTGTTGTGGCTTCGTTGGTAAGTCGGAGTACTTACTGATTTTGGTAAAGTCCACACGCTGACTTGGATGGCAGGTCCTGCACGCCACCGCGGATTTGCGGAGGACTCTGACGAATGCTCGCAAACTCCTGAAGCCGTACGTAGTGCCTCTACCGACTGCCATGTATTCATTGGCCAGACCTGACTGACAGGCTACAGAGGAGGAAAGCTCATATTATACGAACTCACCGAGACCCACGTCATCCGCACAGCCAGTATCTTTGGTCTTCTGGAAGGATGGTGGCTGAGTATGACGATTAAACTGCTGGAATTTGTGCAAACGGCTAATCTGTTCATATCAGGCTCGGAGCCGTATCGGGAGTTTGGTCCCTGCGTTGATGGGAGACAGTGGCATGAGCTCCTCCAACAGACCGGCTTCTCAGGCGTCGATGTAGCTCTACCCGACTACGCAGATGCCCGCTGCCACGAAAGCAGCTTTCTGATATCCTCTGCTGTTGAAGATGCAACAGGACAAGAGCCCCTCGGCAGTATTGAAATTGTTTATGATGCCTCACAGCCACAGCAAATAGAATTCGCCCATTCCCTGGCTGAGCTCTGTCAACGTCTATCAAAGTCGGTCAGATGCGTCTCATTTGACCGAGCTCAGGACAGCTTTTTTAACACCAGCTCACTGAGAGTCCTCCTCCTCGAGCTCATGCAGCCATTCCTCAATGATATCCAAGAAGAGTCATTCGAGAAGCTAAAGCGTCTACTTTGCTCCACGGCCGATGTTCTCTGGGTTAGCTCGGGCGGCAGCGCTTCAACCCCCAGACCTCACCTCAGACTTGCTGATGGGCTCTTCCGTGTTCTAGCAGCTGAAGACGACCGCAAAAAGTGCTACTCGTTGTCTCTTGAGGATGAGAGCGCCAGCCCTAGCCGGCAACAGAGCCAGATAATGAGAATCATAGAGCTAATAGCATCGCGTGGAAACGACGCCCGAGATACAGATACGGAATATCTGGAGCAACGAGGCTTGCTGCACGTTGGCCGGCTGGTCACCTCCACGCATCTGGATCGGCAGGTTGCGGCGCGCACAGTCCCTAACCAGCAGAAGATGCAGCGCTTCACGGCGGCCGATGTTCCCCTCCAGCTGGACACTGCGTCGTCCGGGCTCGTCCCAGGCTTCAAGTTCATTGAAGACAAGGCTGCGGGTCGGGCACTAGAACCCGACGAGATCGAAATCAGGGTGGAATGCGCGGGCCTGAACTTCCGTGATGTGCTCATCGCCGTCGGCCAGTTGAGCTCGCCTAACATGGGATTCGAATGTTCTGGCGTCGTAGTCCGCACCGGCGCCGCCTGTACAAAATTCCAAGTCGGAGACTCCGTGGCAGCTCTACACGGCAGCTGCTTCTCGAACTTCATCCGCGTGAAAGAGAATGCCGGCGTGGCCAAGATATGGCCGGGAATGACATTTGCAGAGGCAGCCGCTATCCCCGTCAACTTCATCACGGCCTACATTGCCCTCCACGAGGTCGCGCGCATGCAAGCAGGCGAGTCGATCCTCATCCACTCCGGCGCCGGAGGCACCGGACAAGCCGCGATCCAGCTCGCGCAGAACATGGGGGTCACTGTGTTTACGACAGTGGGCTCCACCGAGAAGCGGCAGTTCCTCATGGACGTGTACAAGATCCCCGAGACGCACATCTTCTCGAGCCGCTCTACGCTATTCGCCAGTGCCATCAAGGCTCGCACACAGGGGCGCGGTGTCGACGCGGTGTTCAACTCGCTGGCCGGCGAAAGCCTTAGGGCTTCGTGGAGTTGCATCGCGCCGTACGGGCGGTTCTTGGAGATCGGCATCAAGGATATCCTGGCGAACAACATGCTCCCCATGGGTCGGTTCCTGCACAATGTCTCCTTCAGCGCGATCAACCTGGCATCTATGATGGGAGACCGCCCGGGGGTGTGTGCGGCTGCACTGTCGGAGGTTTTAATTATGGTCAGGCAAGGAACGATTCGGCCAGCTCAGCCTCTCCATGTATACGGGATTGGTGAGTTCGAAAAAGCGATTCGCGTCATGCAGGGCGGAAAGCATAATGGGAAGGTTGTTATCGAAATGCGAGAGCACGACGAGGTTATGGTAGGTTTTCATCCTCGGCCTCGGGCCGCTTTTCCCCCCTATCATAGCGGACAATCACTGACTGACTGACCAATCTCCCCATTAGACCATCCTGAACCCCCGCCCCAGCACCTCGCTAGATGCGAACGCCACATACGTTATATCCGGCGGACTCGGGGGCCTAGGACGCAACATAGCCGTATGGCTAGCCGACCGCGGCGCGCGATCCCTACTCCTACTGTCCCGATCAGGAAACACATCCCCCTCTGCCCAAAAGCTAGTGCATGACCTCGGAGACCGGGGCGTCCGCGTCCTAGCCCCGTCATGCGACATCGCAGACCCGGCCTCCCTCCAGCACACCCTCGAAGCGTGCAAAGCGCAAGGGATGCCCCCTATCAAAGGCTGCATCCAGGCCGCAATGGTCCTGCGCGACGCCCTCTTCGAAGCCATGCCCCACACCTCCTGGACCTACGCACTCTCGCCCAAAGTCCAGGGCTCATGGAACCTCCACGAGCAGCTGCCCACGGGCATGGACTTCTTCATCATGCTGGCCTCCATCTCAGGCATTTCCGGAACAAGGGGGCAAGCCAACTACGCCGCGGGGAATACCTTCCAGGACGCCCTTGCCGCGTACCGCGTCAGCCTAGGGGAGAAGGCTACCGCGCTGGATCTCGGTGTCGTTGGGTTCACGGGCGCCGTGGTCGATGACGTCGCGCTGCAGAAACGGCACCTCGTCGATTCGCCTATGACTCCCATGACTGAGCGCGAGATCCACGCGCTCCTGGATATATACTGCAGCAGCGCTAGGCCTAGCCCTACTACCAAACCCAAAACCAACACTGAAACGGCTCCCCACTGCCAGACAGCCATCCGAATCACACCGGATATAGAGAAACTGGGCCAGGGCGCAGCCGACTCGTTCAACAAGCCCCTGTTCCGCCAGCTCCTGCATCAGAAGCAATCCGGCGGCGGCGTTACAGTTGCAGCCGAAAACAGCACGAACGTCGCCGCGCTGTTCACGCAGGCCGGGACGGTCACCGAGGCTAGTGAGGCTGTCGTGCAAGCTCTGCTGGCCAGGCTCTCCAAGGCGTTGTCGATACCGATAGCGGAACTTGATGCGAGCAAGCCGCTGCATCAGTATGGGGTTGACTCGCTGGTTGCGGTGGAGCTGCGTAGTTGGTTTGCGAAGGAGATGCAGGCTGATATTGCGGTTTTTGATATCTTGGGAAGTGCGACTGTTACTTCTGTCGGGCAGCTGGCGACTAGTAAGAGTCGGTTGACGAAGAGTTGGGTTGATACATGATATATGGTCTTGCTGTTGTCAGTATGGTAGATATAGAGTGTTAGAGCGCATATATATCAATTCGAACTGCCGTACAGTCAGCGCTCTCTTTGATTGTAGGTTGGGGTAGACGTCTGCATGCACTCTTTTAAACGGTAAATTTGTACAGTTTTTGTGTTAGAGGTTGGTATATTAAACCAGCAATGGAATACATCATAAGTTAAAAAAGATAAAAGAACACCGTCCTGGAAGTGTTTTCGCCGGTACGCCATGCTGCCCAATGCCTTTTTCTTTGCTTTTCTTGCTTTCTTGATTTGCATAATTCAGGGCCCTTGATAATCCCTTCCCGGCCCCGCCATCCACTTCTGGATGTTACTTCTAGGTGTTGGCCGTCGTTTGGGGTATGTATTCCATCTGCCCTCGATGTAAAAGTGCAACGTGGAAGCAGACGGCCCGATCAGATGACCCATCGGTAACTGGCATATCTGCCTGCAGTTTCACTCTTTCGGATAATCTTAACGACCTGTCCGCGCCTAAGACCCAAGTACCGAGCAACAGGATCGGAAACCTGGATTCTGGGCAGCTGCGACTCCTTCAACCGGTATCTCTGCAGAAGCTTGCCCTTCTCCTCAGGGCTGAGAAGCACGTGTTTCGGTACGAGCTCATGCCGCGTAATGTTGACAAGTAGATCCTGCTCCTGGAAGTGCTCGCAGATTCGGCCGGGGATACCGCTAAGCAGGCGAACGGCGGAGGGGGAGATGGGAGTCTTGGTGATGAAAATGCCCGTGTGGAAGTTACCCTCGTCGACGGTATGGTTGAAGGTGCGGACTTGCTTTGTACCGATGCCGCTGTCGTCAGGGCAAAATTCAATGTAGATTGTGCCGCAGTCGGGTTGCGGGTCGCGGTTCGAGGGGGTGGGGAGGGCTGTGTATTTCGCTTTCATGGCGTCCGTGGGGCGAGCTTGAATCTTGAGCTTTTCGCGGCTGCGAAGATAGCTTGTTAGGTATGTCCGTATTGCAAAGTTGCCGTTGGATTAAATAATGCAGTCGCACGCACCTAGGGTATCCTTTCTCGCCGACATATTTGCTCTTGAATTCGTCCAGCTCGATCTTGACTTCTTCGTCTGTTACTTCGTAGCCCTGTCATCCCGGGATTAGTGCTTTGCGCCGGTGGCCCTGCCAAAAAACGGTTCTCGTACGCGGTCCTGCAGCATCTCAAAAACTGTGCGCCATGTGCGCCAGACGCGGATGGTCTCGCGCTCAGCGTCGTCGGCGGAGTAGTTGTATTCGTCGTCCATCGCGAGAGAGTGCTAGAATGACACGGGGAATAGGAATGGGTGGGAGGGCGAGCGCGAATGGATTTAAACTGAGATAAAAGTGAAGCTCGGAGACGGACGACGGACGACGGAGAATCGAAAAATCGGGCGAAGCGCTAAGAAGCGCCAACGGTAAGCGCCGCCAATGAAACGCCAGAAAGCCCCAGAATCCTAAAGGCCAGACAGATTCCACCTTATTCTTTTCCCTCTCCCTCTCTCCCTTCTCCAAATCCTCTCTTTTTTCTCTATCTTTCTTTTCTCTCTCTTTTTATATATTTCCCCGCTCTTGGGTCTTTTCACCCGGGGATTTGTTTTTTCGGACTTCAATTCCTCTTTCGAGTCCGTTCGGCTGTTTCGTCGCTTGTCTTTTCGGCATATCCCCACGTATTTACGGCAAATTATGGCCGCTGCTGTCAAGTCCGAGGGGGCCTCTGAGCCCAAGGTGAGGCCGACCAAGCCGGATGAGGAGACCTACAAGGCTACTCTGGCTCAGGCCGAGAAGGAGCACGCTGCTGTTCAGGAGAACTTGGTATGCGCCCTTTTGATTCAATTGCAGTCGCACAGCCCACCGAGTCTGTCACGTGTGAATACACTAATGCTTGCTCTTCAATTACTGACTCTTAGTAGAACCAAATCAAGGCCAAGATCGAAACCGCCAAGCCCAACAACAAGGACTCCCCCGCCGCAAAGCGACAGCAGGAACTCCGCGCTGAGCTGTCCTCTATCCGCCAGAAGCAGTCAGGGTTCAAGGCCTCGCGAACCAGCACCCAGGAGAAGATCAATGCCCTCGATGCCACGCTCAAGGCCCGCATTGCCGAGCAGAACAACTCCCGCACCCGCATGTCCTTCAAGAACGTCGACGAGCTGGACCGTGAGATTTCCCGCCTGGAGAAGCAGGTCGACTCTGGTACCCTGCGCCTGGTGGACGAGAAGAAGATCCTCGCCGATATCTCGAGCATGCGCAAGCAGCGCAAGAACTTTGCCAGCCTCGACGAGGCCCAGAATGTTATCAACGACCTGAAGGCCCAGATTGCTACTCTCAAGAAGACTCTCGACAACCCCGAGGCCAAGGCCATGAGCGATAAGTACTCAGAGATCCAGAAGGAACTTGATGCGATCAAGGCGGAGCAGGACGGTGCTTTCAAGAACTTGAACGCTCTGCGCGACGAGCGCACCAGGCTCCACGGCGAGCAGCAGGCCAAGTGGACTGCCATCCGTGAGGTCAAGGACAACTACTACAAGGCGCGCAAGGCCTACAAGGAGTACGAGGATGAGGCCTGGAAGGTCCGCCGGGAGAAGCAAAAGGCCCAGCGTGAGGCTTTCGAGCGGGAGAAGAAGAGGAAGATTGCCGACAAGAAGCTGGAGGAGGCCTCTCACCCTGCTTACGCCGACGAGATCCTGGTTGCGCAGGGACTTATCCGTCACTTCAATCCCGCCTACGACTTTGCTTCCCTCGGCCTCTCCGACAAGAAGGAGCAGACCTCTGAATACCGTGCCGAAGTCGGCCGCAAGGTGGATGACTCTGGCATCAAGGGCATGAAGGTCCTGAAGAAGGAGGAGGATGACTACTTTGTCGGCACCGGTGGTAAGAAGGGTAAGAAGGGCAAGAAGGGTAGCGCCAGCGGCAGCCCTGCGCCGTCTGCCCCTGCCGAGAGCAAGTTCAACATGAACGTTGGTATCATCGAGGACTTTGCCAAGGTCAAGATCGACCCTCCCATGAACCAGTCCGACGTTCCCGCTGTCGTTGAGAAGCTCGCTGCCAAGATCACCGAGTGGAAGAAGGACCAGGCCTCCAAGACTGAAGAGGTAGGCTCTCTCTTGCAAGATTTAATTTAAAGATGCTAACGTGTGTACTTCAGAACATCAACAAGGCCAAGGAAGAGATCGCCCGCCTGGACGCGGAAGAGCCCATGGATGCTGAGACCAACGGCAAGACCGAGAAGGATGCGACTGCTGAGGTGGCTGAAGACCTCAACAAGGCCTCCCTGGAGGAGCAGGCCTAACCCGTTACCGATAGAACTGCATACATAAGCGTTGCATGAGCGGATACCTACTCTTGACGTTACTCCGTACGTTAGATCTGCGGATCCTCCAAAAGTCTGCTATAGCGTTCCTACACCTCTTTTCTTACGCTTATTATCGTCATCCGTCCTACACCATCATCCATCCATCCATCCATTCT
>RHLP01000390.1:0-22366 GCA_003719405.1 Aspergillus incahuasiensis
GGTCGTTTGCGCGTGGGGGGGTGAGGGGGTGGAATTTCTGCACGGAGCGCGAGTACCGCCCCGGGCTGGTATAGGGGATGGGCTCGGTGTCTGCGCCGATGATGCGGTGCGGGGTGTGTTTTGTGAGGAGCCGCGTGATGGCGAGGCCTTTTGTCATGGAGACGCCTGTGACGAGGATTGTTTTGCGGTCTGGGCTTCGTACTCTTGCTCTTGATCGCGCTTGTGGTCCCGATCCATCCACATAGCTCCATATTAGGCTTGCGACGGTGACGGTCGCGGTGAGAGGGAGGAATGCAATGCTAAGGGCAATGAGGAGGATGTTCCTAGGTGCGTGTCTGTAGATGAACCGGTCGGGCATTTTGGTGGTTTGGGGGCTTGCGCTGAAGGAAAGCCAGCTGAACGGCACTACATTCTTCAGCTACGTTGGTGTTCATATGCAGTGGAGGCGTTACAGGTGCACTGGCCTAGATACGACATGAATGTACGTCATGATGATACTACATATCCGGAAGTGATGTAATTCCTCTGTTCAGCTCGTTTTCGGGTTCTTGGGCGTGGTGTTAGTTTATGCGGCAATATCGTTTCATTACATAGGTGTACTTCTTGCTGGGTATGGTAGACTATATAACATAGCTCCCTGTGTTTTCTGTGAGAAACTGTCCATTTCTATTTCATGTGCATGCAGCCTGTCTTAGAATACCTGTGCTTTCCCGTAAAACTTGTTAGGACTGCGCCAGACATATATATCGGACCAACAGCAAACCAGGCCGGTTCTTGTAAGCTTATAACAGAAGAACCCCCCCGAACCCAATCTGAAGAAGCAAGTTACTTCACCTCCTTGATACACCGCGTCACTTCGATACCGTCCTAAGATAGTCAGCTCGCAATCCCGCGCACTTGAAAATCCAAACACAGGAACAAAACACATACCGGCTCACCCGTAGGCTCCCAACTCTCGACAAGTCGACTCTCATACACAAGATTCGGGTTCCCCTGACTCTCGCTCAACCTCATCGCCCCAAACCCGCTTTTGTTGCTATACTGGTCAACCGCCTTCGCGCCCACCAACCCGCTACCTCCCCCAAGCGCCCCCACGCGCCTCCGCTTCTCCTCCACCGCACTGCGCACATACTCCAGGTACGGCGGATTCCCGGGCCGGAGCACATTATCCGCGGCAAGAACCGACCCCGGCGCAACGAGCCCTAGCTCCTCGCACAGCCGGAGATCCGTCACATACGCCGGCTTGTAGTGGTCTAGGAAAAGCAGGTCGACGTGGCGCAGGGCGCCCTCGGCACACAGCCGGGCAAGCGAGGCGTCGCTAGGCCCGACGATCACGCGCACGGTGTCTGAGAGACCCGCGAGCTCGACGAGCGCCATGATCACGGCTGCGAACTCGGGGTTCATCTCGAGGCTGAAGTAGCGTGGCCCGTGGCCATGGCCATGCCCGGGTCCAGAACCAGCAGGAGTGGATGCCCCGGCGGCTGCGGCGCGCATTGCAGCGCCGAAGAGTATGCAGCTATACCCGACGTAGCCGCCCAGCTCTACCTAGAATTGAGAATTACGTATAAGCCGCCCATATTCCTGGGATTGGGAGTCACGCATAATCAGACTGACTGAACTGGGGTGAAGAACGCACCATCGTCCGCGGCTTGACGTCCGCGATCAAATCGCACACGATCCGCCCCTTGGCCTCGCCCACGTTCATGAGGTACTTCTTTGTGCGCGCATACTCGTCGATCGCGTCGAGGACGCGCTGCGGCGAGCCCCGGATGCGCGCGAGGTCGGGGTGCGAGTGCACGAAATGCAGCAGCTCGATTTCGCGCCCGTCGTTGAAGAAGCTTGTCTCTTCTTGCGCGGCGTAGGCCTTGGCTGTGTTGAAGGTGGGCTTTGTGGGCGGTGATGTGGCCTTTGGCATTTTGCTGTAAGCTCTGCGTTGTGTTGTACTGCGATGTGTGTGGTTGGTTGACGGCTGGCTGGGTGTTTTTGGTGAAAGTGACTCTCCCGGTGGATGATCGGGCACTGGGGGTGAGAGGATGGTGGGGGTTTCCTCGTGAACGATGATGATTTAACGATCGAACAGACAGCTAGATCGCGTCAAGGCTATAGGCCCATCGATACGACCACACCGTGACCAAGGATAGGGAGAAGATCGAAACCCCGACGAGCAGCACGTCAGGACGACCGACCTTTGCAAAGCATGACTGCTACCCTATAGGGGTATCCGCCGCACCCAGCCGAGGCAAGGGGCACACGCAGCAAGGGGCCGCAATGACGAACCTTCATGCGGTTGTACGACCAGTTCGCGGCGCAGCGGGAAGTCAATGTTGTACCACCACCGTCACTCGGGCCGCCCGAAAACGGTTAAGCCTCGCCGAGTGGACGCATGCGGCCGCGGGAGGGCGCAACCAGACCCTGCGCTCCAGTGGAATGCGGGCCTCCCGCTGCGCGAAATAAAAGTCGTTGACGTCGGCCCTGTTCACATGCGCGAGAAGCTTGTTTTTACGAAAACGACTCGGCTGCATGCAGCGTCGGCACAGGACATGGGCATCTTCATGTGCAACCAGCCAGGTAGGCAGTTACGGTAGATTGACGTGGTGCGCCGAGCCGAGCTCAACTACCCCCCTGGGATGCCCAATCCTGCGAGGACGGTTTCTTCCAATCATCTTAAACTCCAAGCCTGCCATTCCATCCCAAACCACCGCTGAGATTCCGTTCTTTCGTTAGCGGGATATCACATACCCTCAAAACCCAAGCCATCCAACCTCTCCACGCCAAAATGTCCGACCTCAAAGCCTCCGTCTCCGAAACGCCCTCGGGCTTCCACGTCGAGGGGTACGAGAAGATCTCGTACGACTTCACCTTCCTGGACGGGGTGTTTGAGCCGGCCCACGCGCAGCTCGCGAGCCTCTACGAGCGCTGGGGCCGGTGCCTGGCCATCATGGACAAGAACATCTACGATCTGTACGGCGACGAGATGAAGGCGTACTTTGAGCACCACGGGCTGCAGCTTGTCATCCATCAAACGATGATTGGAGAGAAGGCGAAGAGCCTGGAGACGTTCACGAGCATCGTCGACGTGATGAACGAGTTTGGGATCATGCGCAAGGAGCCCGTTCTTGTTGTTGTATGTCATGTCACTCCTCCACCATCGCAATCCCAAAACCAACCCTACCCGGGGTTGCGTTGTCAAACGCGCCAGGCTAACCATGATACACCATACCAGGGCGGAGGTCTTGTTACCGATGTTGCCGGGTAAGCAAAGCAAAGCAAAGCATCCACCCACCCCCTGCCCCGCTAAGCCGTAGTTATTTGTCTTGTCGCCGCTCTCCCCCAGCTAACAAAAGCCCCATCCCAGCTTCGCATGCGCCGCCTACCGGCGCAACACAAACTACATCCGGATCCCGACGACAGTCATCGGCCTGATCGACGCCTCGGTGAGCATCAAAGTCGCCGTCAACTACGGCAACTACAAGAACCGGCTGGGCGCGTACCACGCGCCCATGCACACCCTGCTAGACTTCGGCTTCCTGCGCACCCTGCCCGAGGCCCAGGTGCGCAACGGCTTCGCCGAGCTCATCAAGATCAGCAGCTGCGCGCACCTGCGCACGTTCGACCTGCTGGATCAGTACTGTGAGCGGCTCATCGGGACCAAGTTTGGCCGTGCTGCAGCGGGCGCGACCGCACACGAGGGGGCGGAGGAGCAGAGCAAGGTGAAAGAGGTCGCCGACGAGATCAACCGCGCGGGTATCTTCGAGATGCTCAAGCTCGAGTCGCCGAATCTGCATGAGATCGGGCTTGACCGCGTCATTGCGTACGGGCATACGTGGTCGCCTTTGCATGAGGTGCGATGCGTCTTTTTCTTCCTAGCCTGGCGAAGCGAAGTGAAGCAAAGCTAACATTCTCTTTTCGTCTGTGTGCAGCTCGCGCCCCCCGTGCCCCTCCGCCACGGGCACGCCATCTCCATCGACATGGCGTACAGCGCAACGCTGGCCAACACGCGCGGCCTGCTCAGCGACCGCGAGCACATCCGGCTGCTGAACCTGTTCTCGCGCGCGGGACTGGCCATGGACCACGCGCTGTTCACGGCGGAGCTGCTGGAGAAAGCGACGGCGGCGATCCTGAAGACGCGCGACGGGCTGCTGCGCGCCGCGGTGCCGAGTCCGCTGGGCAGCTGCGTGTTTCTGAACGACGTGAGCGCGGACGAGATGGCCGCTGCGCTGCGCAGGCATAAGGCGCTTATGAAGGGGTTTCCGAGGGAGGGGGCCGGCGTTGAGGCGTTTGTGGATGCGAGTGATACGGGGTATACGGTTAATGGGGATGAGGTTGAGAAGGAGGGTGTGAATGGGTGGAAGGGTCAGCGTGCGGGGTTGGCGCAGCCTTCGCCTGTCTACCAGAAGTCTGGATCTGGAGCTGCGTCTGATGTTGAGCATGGTATGCGCAATGTCTTTGGGAATGGGGTTATGAATGAGCTGAAGAAGGCGCTGCCTATGGCGACCCGGATTGCTTGCGCGGTTGAGGAGGAGACCTAGGCTTGATCGCGGATTTGGGTTCGTCATGCTTTGAGGTGGATGTTATAGGATATGTGTGTCAAAATGGAATTGCGATTGAATTTACCCTGCGCTGATGTGGTTCCCCTGCTTAGGGTCATCTACGTATGAGCATGTGCTGCGAGAAGTCAAGTACAGAGGTAGCCAGACGGCCGTGCGTCCGTAAGTCTCTCAGCTTGAAGATATATTAAACAGATTGAAAGAGGGAAGTATACAGTAAATCAAGCTTGATTATAGATACAAATGCCGAAATCCTGAAAGAGAGTGTCGGTCAAGGTCAAGACAACCAATGTGTACAAACGATGGTGTAGATACAGCCGTGGATGGGAGAAGACAAGCAAAGGGAGCAAAAAGAGAAACAGTTGTTACGGCTACACCAGTGTGATGCACCTGTGATAACGACCAACGCTTATTGATATGCTTCCACTCAGTCAAGCCAACGCTGGCGTTTCCGCGTAGTGTCCATCTAGAGGACCTGGACTGGAATGCAGGGAACAGCGACGTTGGCAAGGCCATTCTATGGCGCACCACAGTTAGTCTCCGGTCCCAAGAGAGCTCGCTCGCAGCTTTCTTTTGGGTTGTACATACCAGCTCATTATCGCCCGCATCACAGCAAGCAACATGGTTGTTGCACTGCCCGCTCACAAGGCCCTGGCCACCACCCGCGCCAACGATGCCCTCGACGGAGGCGACTACACGGAGAAACAATTAGCACCTATCCTTCCTTCTCTGCACTCCGCAGAGCTCCATGGTTGGATTTGAGGAAGGGAAAACTTGGACTCACGCGACGAGCACCCCGAGTACTGCCCCAGCACGTTGTTCAGCACGTCGCTGCGCCCGCCCAGCAGATCCAGCAGGCCGACCTTCTCCTCCTCGGAGATGGACACGCTGTCGTCCGTGCTCTCGCAGCAGGACAGGTGTGCGTTGCCGCAGGTGTTCTGCTTCTGCGCTTGCTGGATGAGCGCTGCGTTGGTGGGACCGTTGGGGGCGCCGGGGGATGGGGCGTGCGGGATTGCGGTTGCCAGGACGGCGGTGGCGAGGAGCGCGGTGATGGTGAGTTGCATTTTGATGGGTTTGTTGGTCGAACTAGTTGAGGATTGAGGGGTTGGTTTGACGGGATTGATTGCAGGGATGAGAGAGGATGGTTGTGGTGAGGATGGGTTTGCTTTGGGGTCGTTGGCGCGGGTTTTATAGACGGGAGTACCCCCCTATTACAAGTGACTAGAGTTGTCAAAATCTTACCCTACTCCCCAGAACGAAGTGCTATTTGGGATTACCATTCGATGGGGACAAACTACCCCGCCGACTTTCGCCATAATTGAAGACCCTTGCGTTGACCTGCTAAAGTGGATGTCGAGTAAACGCTGGTATGACATCTCGAGTATCAACGGAATTCGATAGTAAGTGGCGCATCAATAATGGACCCTTGGCACACGCATTTTGCACTTCCATGAGACTGCGTGGCAGATATCATCTGCCCGTGTCCATACAGTATGCGGGCGTCAAATAATTTAGCCCATCTCACGACAAAACAGCAGGTAACGATATTCCTTACCTTAGTAGGCTCAGTTAGCTGATCTCACGGCTTGGCCGCTGAATGCAGGTTGATAATATATGACATGTCTCCACTTCATTGACTTGCGCAGCTTGAGGTCCACACCTACAAAAGTCAACGGGTTGTTCCCTGTTCAGGGGCTAGACATGTCAGATCCTGGACTTCGAGCTAGCTAGTCAATGGCAGCCATGAGAGTTCACCGAGGATACGAGGCCATGAAGAAGCGGAAGCGAATCTCTACTTGTTTCATTGTAGTGCGGGTGGTTCATATATGTACAATGTAACCTCTATGATTTCCATATACACGTCTGAACAACAAATATCACCAGACCCAATCACCCAGTATCACCAAGCCTCTCGAAACTCTTGCCCTCCACCTTACCAAGTAAAGCTCTCCTCCACATAGCCCACCGACAAGCCGCGCCCCAACGCCGCGCCCACTGCCGCCCTCGCCTGATCCGCCATGCGCTGCGGCCCACAAACCAGCACAACCGCCGAGGAATGGCAGCAGCCCGCCTCTTCCGCAAAGGCCGCGATAATCCCGTCTAGATCCGGACGGCCGGCCATGATATCAACTGCGTGGGCCGTGTCATGACGTTGACGCTGATTGGAGACAGACAGAGAGGCAGTGGGGATATTATTGGTAGGTGGATTGCGCATATCTGACACCCGCGCTCGCGCGCCCGCAGGGGCAGTGGCAGTGGCAGTGGCAGTGGATGAGCAAGGCGACTCGGAGCCGGTGGCGTAGAACGAGGCCGTGAAATCATCCCTTGCCAGTGCGCCGCGGAGCTCAGTAGCCGCAAGGTCGCGGATGAATTCGGGCTGGCGCGTGACCCAGACGAGGTGAATGTCGCGCACGCGGGTCCCGGTGCGAGATCCTATTCTTTCATCTCCAGTTGCACAGTCACTGTCGCTGTCGCTGTCGCCGTCTTCGCCGCTGGCCCTGGCGCTGGCCCTGGCGCTGGCCCTGCGGCGGCCGCCCGGTTTGCAGCGTGGCGCGGACGACCGCGCGAGATGGTCCTGGATATACGGCACCGCCGACGCGATCCCGGTGCCGCCTGCAATCAGGAGGACGGCGTCGTGGGTCCAGAGTGGGAATTCGTGTCCGTGCGGCCCCTCGAGTAGGATTGTGCTGGTGGATTTGGATTGCGGGGAGGCGAGGCACTCGTCGCGCAGGTTCCGGGTCCAGCCGTTGTAGGGGCGGATGTAGAAGGTCAGTTTGAGCGCGGGGGCTGTTTTGGTGGGTGGAATGCGCCCGGCTGTGTTGGACGCGTCAGCAGTACCTAGACCTTGACCTTGACCATCCGCCGAGGATGAGTCCGATAGTAGCGGGATCTGCGAGACGTCGATGTCCTCGTCGCCCTTGAGCTTGAGCGCTGTGGGCGTGGTTCGGCCGGAGTTTGTTCTCGACACGTCGCCACCCCCAGAGGTACCGGCAGTGTACTCCCAGCATCCCAGGGTAAAGGGATGGCTTTCCCATCCGGTCAGCGTGAACGGCTGGTAGAGGAAGTAGTACTGGCCAGGGCGGGGATGGATCGCGGACACCGCGCCGGGAACTACATCCAACCGAATGAGATCGGCAGCCTGGTCGTAGCTTGCGGTGCTTGTGGTGAGCTGGATCGTCTTGCCTTGGTTGATCTGGACGTGGACGTTGCAGTGGATCACGCGGAGGATGCGCAGGGCGCGGTCGAACGTCCAGATGCCGAGCGGGAGCCAGAGGTAGAGCCAGTATTCGTGGGACTTGAAGATGATGGTATGGCTGACTGGGTTAGGGGTAGGTGTATTCATAGAGAGCAGCGAGTGACTTACTAGAAGCACCCAACCAGCAAGCCGACCGAGAAGACAATGTGGATGGCGAGGAATGTCTCGTACGCGCGGTGGCGAAACCAGCTTATTGCCGCGGGGAGGATGAAGACCATCACGAGCATTGCCTGTCATCATACGATCAGCCTGTCAAGTCCACCTGCCTAGGTCGGTGGGGAGTTGGAGAGGGCAGCGCGCACCAGAGTCCCCCACAGCAAATACGGTTTCTGGAGTTTCCTCCACGGATTCGAGTCTGGAGATTGGATTGAGTCAGACAGCAGCTCGAAAAGGGATGCAAAGGGCAATGACGCACTCTGGAAGAACAAGACAAGATACAGCGCCGTATGAGCCGCCGCCTGGATCGTCGCAATCCACGCCACATGGCGATGGAAGACATTGAACGTCGCGAAGTTCCAGCCCGTCGCCCAAGCACAGATGTTGTTGCGGCCTGCGAAGAGCCAGATGAGCGGCAGGTTCGCGAACGAGATGATGCCGGTGCGGTTGGCCATGTACCGGATGAGCTGGGTCGAGGGTTCTGGCCAACTTTGTGAGACATTAGCAGAAGTAAGCTGGTGGACAGCTCATGGGTGAGTGCGTACTATATATTGTCTGTTGACAGACGATAGCTGACGGCGCAGAGAACGGTGCTCAGGACCCAGAAGCCGATGGTGACCAGTGCCTCGGCGCGGTTCGAGAAGGTCCACCAGAGGAACTTGCGGCCTTGCGACAGGAAGACTGTTGGGACGAGGAGGTGCGCTTGAACAAGGTGGTATAGTTGGTGGACAGACGAGCGTCGAGAGAGGATGTTCTGCATTGGGTGGTTGAATCGTGATACAACAAAGTATCCAACGAGTTTGTTCAGCATTCCTATCAACAAGACAAAAGCCCAGTAGAGGTAGCCGAGATATCTGCGCTCTTTGTTAGATACGCCGCAATGTCGACTCGGATGGGACGCACCCGTATGCATAATGCGTCCAGCTCTCATATGCCCATGTATCCTACCCACAAGGTTAGACGGGTGCTTAGCCTTTGACTTGATGTTTTCTACAACTCACCATCGTCAAAAACACTCTACGATAATGCTCCCGGGAAAGAAGAACAGGGCAGTCTACTGGCTGCGCCATGTCCAACTCCAGATAGTCGGCCCTCCTCATCCTTGCAATAGCATCTTCCGTAAGATTGGCGGCGATCTCCTCCCGAGGCAACAATTCCAGTCCGACCTCGCTGCAAATCTCGGCCAACCGGGATATTCCAGCGTTCCGCTCACGGGGTTGGCAATACACATCCGCCGATGCATAGATCGATGTAACAGCAAGCGGATTCCGGCATCGCTGCTCCAGGAATTTTCGTGATGTGGACCCAGCGAAGGTTATGTAGCTGTAAGCGGTCGTAATCGAGTCGACGCAGCGTTCGTTGACGGGGACGATGCTCGAGCGAGCTGATGACGGGGTGGAAAGGGTGAGGACGAGGCCGAGGAGGGATAGAGAGGCTGGGCGCATGGTGATATATCTCGGTTAGGCGGACAGTATGAATGGGGGCTATGCTGGCGTTTCGCTGATCATCGCGATGGCGGTGGAAGGACAGTGTGGGCTGACAGCGGGTTGTCTTGCAGCAAAGAAGGTCGCGCTGAAAAAGGTAAGTCTCTGCTTTGCGAGGAGGTATGTCCAGGTGGACGGGAGGGTAAAATAAAACGTCGTTACGGCAGTTGCAGGTGAGGAACGCAGGGATGTCCGGAGGGTGAGGGGAAATTGGTGGAGCGATCTCAGGCGATTATCAGATCAGTTAGGCCCGGCGCTTATCTAATCTGATCGGTCCATCTGATAATCTTCTGGTGCGTTTTGATTGGTTTATATTCCGCCGGCTCCGAGTCCGGAGCCCGCAACACACCCCGGCATGACCAGACCGTCGCGAGGCGTACAGGGTTCGGCTCAAAACTTGAAAGGGACAGGTATAAGGCGCTAATCCGGTAGTAGATCTGTCAGCATGGTCTAATGTTGTTCTGGGATCCGTCAATCTGAACATTGTTGTCCATACTCGTCAGGCTTCCTTAACATATATATCTGTTATGAGGTACGTACGCGGGTGCCTCGCAGCACAGAACGTTCCTGACTCCTGGTAATCTAAAGCCCAAGTCCATCACTTTGGCCCAAGCCTACTACAGTATACTTGCTGGAGGGAATCCACCAATAGATAGTGGCCTTTCTGTCTCTTCATCACGGTCAATTGGCGCGGAAAGTCGGTGGACTCGGGAGAGCACTTAACAGGGTCGCCGGTCTAAGTAATTGCTCAAGGTGTTATTTGCGCTGCGCAGTGCATGTAACTAGCTGCAGCTATTTAAGAGTGAAATTTCTAGATAGACAAGAGCAGGTGCATGGGTATTAGGGCTACAGACCTTATTAAGTTAAACCGCATTGTATACTTCTCGGACATTGGTAAAACACAGGCAAGCGTCCACCAATCTTAAATAGCGTGGGGATAATGCCAGAGATACACAGCAATTATAACTACCACCTTCGAGCCTCAACCCAATTGATACCAACCCTCTCACAACGAGTCACAACTACAATCATGGGCAGTCCTAATGTGGCAGTTGCGGCTCAGGGCCCCGGGGGGGTAGCCCAAACCCTCGACAGCGCCCGAGTCCCCAACATCCTCTGGGGCTTTCTGGCCATCGCCCTCGCCGGTGGTATCAGGACCATCAACCCATGTGTCGACTTTGTGATTCCTGAGCACCGCATGAGTACAGCCACCACACCTGCACCAACTGCGCCTGTCCCGGACTCCGCCAGATCGAAAACCACGCGCGCCCACACCCATTTCCACATCGGCGTCCTCGTCTTCTCCCCCTACACCAAGTCTCAGATCCTATGGTGGCTGCCTGATTTCCAAGCAAGTTGGCCCGCCTGCGCCCCAGGACCCGCATCTCACGCTGTCCAACGACCCGCGGCTCTCGCGCGCCTGCGGTGGCGCGGACAACCCAGGCCCCTCAGGCCCCTGGACACAGCACTACGGCATCTAAGTCCTGAACCCTAACTCGCTCACCGAGGCCGTTCTGTATCTGCTGGCTAGGGACTGGAGGGTGCCGGGGGATGGTGACATTCCGCTCACATACCCTGATTGGCAGGCGATGGAAGATGCGCTGTACGACGGCTCGCGACCAAACACGCCAGAGTACCGCCGTCGCCTTCGGCCCCAGTTCCGTCTTGCCTGGGATTATCTCAACGACCGCCACCCTGCGCACCATAGTGACACCCTCGCATTCCAGCGACTCCGTAACCATCTCATTGACACTGGTGAGCTTCCAGGTACACTGGCTAGGTATGAGGATTCGACGCTTCCCGGGTGGAATGAGGTGAGATCCCACCTGGTGTAAGGGTATTTTCCCTTTTCTCCTTGTTTCTAGTTGATGTTTTGTTGTTTGCCTTTGCTTTCTTTCTTTCACCTGCTATATATACCCGGGCACAACCCGGCTATAGCGGAGTTTGCATTGGTCTGCTCTTCACTGCTATTTCTTTTTCTTTCGTTCTTTTTTTTTTTTCTGTCTTTTCTGTTCTTCAGAAGCCTTGAAGGCTGGCCGGCCCTTCGTGACCATCCCAATAGATGCCCGCTTCCATCACATTCATTTATACAGACTCGCTAGTGTATTCCTTATCCTCCGTAGCTTGCAAGGCCTTTAGCACAGTGCCTATGTATATTTCTACTAACAACTCCGATCCCCTCACACAACATGTACCTTCCTTTACTCGTCTCACTCTCCTGTATTGCTTTTTTAGCCTATCTTCCACGCTACATACAATAGGGGACATGTCCCCAGTGCCTTGACTCTGATCCAGAAACCGTTTAGTCCGGCTCCTGATGCTCATGCCATCTCGAACGGGGTCTGCTTTATACCGATCACGATACAGCTATCAGATATCGGCGTGAAATCGCGAATAGTGTATCAGTCCCAAGGCCGATTATGTATTGGGAAGCAATCATCCGAGCTCGTCAGATAAGCTCCACCTCCCTCGGCGTAATGCTTCTACAGTGGAACCGCTGCCTCACTCCGCACCTGCCAGCCCCGAGGAGTGGTTTACTAGTGTAAATCCTTTATGACGGGTACGTGGGGATGTTACCCGAGTTAGTAAGGTAGTTGCATAATAGCGTAGAGAGACAAAGCGTAGGAGGTGCAAACAAAATTTGATAGGCCCATGCTATTTTATCTTATCCTTCGTCATCAAGCTTGTGAGATGCACTTTTGTTTTACCAGGCCTAGGTTGAAAGATGAGATCAAGGTACTGACTGGCTATCCATTGTATTAAGATTCAGTGTGCCTACTTTGGCGGCATATCATATCTATCAAGCCGAAGCTAATCCTTGACAGACACCCAGCACCTGAGGTCTATACAGTACAGCCCGAGGTATATCCCACCGTCACTCACCCATTGACTCACTCCTCACTCACAGAATCCGGATTCCCAAAATCCCAGTTATCAAACCCCTCATGCATACACACATACTTCCCGACAGGCAAAGCATCACAGGTGACCTCCGTATTCCACGCATAGAACTGCTCCTCGGTCAGGTTGTACTGCGCCCAGTAGTACTCGCAGCGGTCCAGCTCGCCGACCCGGATGAATTCTGTGCACGTCGCGATGGTCCCGGGCTCAGGGGTGAAGTTGCGCGTCGCCGTCTCAACGCAGTAGTAGTACCCGCTCCACAGCCCGCTGCAGTCTTCGCCGACAGCCGGGTTCCACTCGTAGAAGTACGCCGGGTTCCAGTCGATGTACGTGAAGTACCGCCGGTGCTGGATGTCGTAGCAGGTGTCACCCGTTTGCGCTTGGTACCAGGTGATGCAGTCGGACGCGATGCCGGATTGCACGGGGGATGGCGCGGTGGTACCCGTGTATGTTGGGCTGCTGGGCTGCGTGCTTGTTGTTGAGGGAGGGGCGGTGGTGGTTGTGGGTGCTGGGGGTAGGTAGTTAGCGGGTGCGTTTACGTAGTCGCTACGTATTGTAGTGTGTGGTGCTCTGGGGTAGGGTAGGGTAGGGGGTTAGGCTTACAGGTGCCGGAGTCCGATGTGCCCACGCACACGTAGTAGCCGGCCCACAGGCTCTCGCAGGAGGTCCCGACTGCGGGGTTCCATTCGTAGAACTGCTCGAGCGTCAGACCGTCGGCGGAATTGGCGATGTCCCAGCATGTGTCGCCTGCCACGACTTCGTGGAACTCTGTGCATGTCGACACAAGCCCGGCCTGTGTTGGGGACGGCGCCGCTGCGGTTGTTGCTGTACGCGGGAGCATATGGTTTGCGGCGTGGCTTGCGCCTACCAGCAGGCTGCCGGTTAGGAGGGAGGTGCGCAGCATTCTGAGTCTGGAGATCACAAGGCGAGTAGGAGGGATAACGGGAATGTGGGAGAACCGGATTGTTGAGATCTTCCTGGACTATTTATATGCGCTCCGTGGCGAGCTCGAGCCCTCGCGGCGAACTCAGCTATAATGGAGCCAGTGCTAGTCATGCTAGTCCAGTGCTAGACCCTAGCAATTTGTGTATAGGCCCTCCCTCTAGCGCTGGACCTTATCCTCTACGGGTATCATTGACCGGAGCGGGTGTATTAGACCCACCCCATGATAGTCCGATGCAACCTTGTCCTTGTGGTCCGAGAGCCTCCGGAGATTTTTTTTCTACTAGAGCCGCGTTAGCAGCATTATCGCAGGCGTTGATTGGTAGCTTGAACAAGCACAGACCCACGCGGGCAAGCGATAATGCCCCTGTGATTCCTGATATGCGGCACAGCCCGACTCAATAATCTCGCTTGCAAGTTAGCTACATTTCTAGACTACTCCGTACGGGGAAAGGTACAACTATAAGGTCCTTGGCAAACTCAACTAACTGCTAGGAGCATTGTAAACCTAAGTCTGGACCTAGCAGCAGCAAGCGTGGACTGTCTCGATATCGGGCGCCTATTTTCCCATCACTAGGGTTTGACTATAGTAGCGGGAGGAGTGATTCTGCCATTAATCATGCAAATGCCCGGGCCTTTTCATTCACCTCATGATTAATTGTGGGCTTATCCAGCCGCGCTAGCTTACTCTGTTCACCTTGCATGATCTTGAGTAGGAAGTTCAGCACAAGACAGGGCAATTCAGGCCCTCCGTGGAAGTGGCCGCAAGGAAATTGGTGGCGGGGGTGACGCTCCGCTTCCGGCGGACGGGTGGGGCCGGCCCGCAACTGTGATGGTGAACCACGAACTGCTAGACCCTGTTAGGCAGGAGTCTTCGGATGGATACGCTCCGCCCACGCCGCTTGGGGAATTCAGGGGCCAAATTCGATGATTTGGAAGGATAGACGATCAGTTATCTGGTTAGCTAAGGTTACGCCTCGGGTTCAGGGCCTTCCCACGTGCCTCAAGGTGCTACGGAGGTAATACCCCTGGGTCATTGGAAACAATGCTGTGTGAGCCTAAGCTGCACGCTTCGTATTATCTCCCGACCTCACTCTTTGGTGATGTGAGCAACATCATGACTCGGGGTATAATTAGTAGCAGCTGGCCAAGGCGTCGTGGCGATCTGGAGGACTTTCGGCCACGTAAAGCTTCAGGCACTCGCATGGTACTAGTGGAAGTATGTTGTTTGTTAAACACCCGAGGCCAACCAAGGCGCATTGGTCCTTAATGAAGCCCGCCTAGGACTGCCGGTATGCTTCTGCTATTCATTGTGGAATAGGTTGAGAGTATTCTTCTTTCTTACTGGCCATTGTCAGATCTGTATCAGCAGGACCGCGATGGTTGTGCTGCAACGCTCCTTTGATCTGCGAAATCTTTTCAGCAAAAGAAGGATAAGAGATGAATATAATAAGAAGACACATAAAATAATGTTTGTAACTGGCCGAGTCAGAAGCGGATAGGCCACTTGAACAAGCTGGAAAGGGACAACGCATGGACGCCTGCCACTATGAGGCTGATCCTGGTGAGAGCGACACTAAGAATCAAGGTGAGCTGCGTAGTTAATGTCTAGTTTGTGTTCCAGAACCATAGCCCCTACATACATACGCTTTATACCTCCACACCCCACCAGTCCGTCATCCGACCCTGCAGTATTCGAAACTGAGTCTCCGCTGGGCAGACGCGCGGGTATGTATCATTTCGTCGGATATTGCTTAGGATGTAGACACGAGTTGGGCGGAAAGATAATTAGATGGATGGCCTCGAGACCATTCTGGCCGTCGTCAAGATGGAGTTCGAGTTCCCACTACAACGGACGTAAACTCCGGTTCTCAACACCCTATGGGCCTACAGGCTAATAGAGGAAGGAAGTACTTCATGGCCGAAAGTTCTTTTATGAATTCTTCATCTATTCCTCCAGAATGGTTGATACCGGTCCGTCCGTCCGATAACTCACGACACAGTAACCCGAACACCTTTTGTTCCCTTCTTGGGCATCGGCACAAATAAGTCAGTGTGGTAACGGACGTCATCGATCGTTGTCTCGTGTAACGTTAGCCGGGGTATTACTCGCAACGTCAGCGCGGTGAGAGCGAGGTATAAGTTGCAGTATGCGAGACTGTCCATGCCCAGTTTAGCAACACCAGGATAACCTTACCGCAGTCAAGGGTTTAACTCAAGACTTACTTGATCCCTATACACTGCCTACTGCCCCTGGAGAACGGGTTCAAGCAAGCCTTCATACGACGTCGTTGGATTCCGTCGACATTGATCCACCGTTCGGCTCTGAAGGCGTGCGAGTCCGGAAAGGCGTCCTCGTTGTGATGGTTGATGACACTGGACATCCCCATCGGTGTGCCAGGTGGTATGGTGTACTGGATGCTGCGTCCGTTGAATTCTCCGCGGTAGAGCAACGTCTCTGTTGGAGCGCTGCGAGCCAGGCGTTGCGAGACTCCATAGGTGAGCCGCAAGCCCTCGCGGATCACGGCGCTGAGGTACGGCAGCTTTTCTAGCGCAGACCAGGAGAGATGGGCGGCGTCGGCATCCTGCAGCTCGGTGCTGAGCTTGGCGAGGGTGTCTGGTTGTTTTAAGAGGTGGAAGGTGGTAACCGTCAGAGCCCACTGTATGAGGCAAGTCAGCATGTTGCATTGATAGAAGCATGGCTACATCGTCCAGTCTGGACGTGAGGGAGACTTCTGTGGACTCACGGCAGTAGTCTGGGTACCTGCAGCCATCATGAGAAAGCCCTCCCCACCCAGCCGCCAGTCTGTCTTCTCTGCGTCCGGCAACGGCGAATCCAAAATGGCACGGAACATGCTGCGCCGGCTTTTATCCTGCCCAAACCCACTACTTTCCTGCCTGGCCTTTTGTATGCGGGCCGGCATCTTTTCGTTCGATTCGACTAATATCATCCTGATATCGGAGCTGGCCCATTTGGAAAACAGCGGAGCAATATCGATCAGAACTTTGAGGAAGGGAAACGCCCGCAACAGGTGGATCGGGCCATGCGCCGCGTCCAGGGCTGCGCGGAAATTTGGCTCCCATCCGTCCTGGGCGATGAATCCGAACGGTTCGCCGAAACAGTATTGCGAGATTACATCGGAGCTGAAGCAGCTATATGCAGTCCTGAGGTCTAGTGGTGCACTACCACCTCGCTTCTTTCCTTTTCTTGGTGGTCAATCTTCCTTCCAGCGGGATGGGGCGTACCATACATACCATGTCGGAGCATCTTCTCGCAGAGCCCATCGACCAACCCCGCGACATCAGACTCCATTTTGGAAACCTGCGCACGCGAGAAGAACCGGTTCATTGCGCTGCGACGGAGACGATGGTGGTCGTGGTCCTTCGTGGCGACCATCGACGAGGCCGGCGGCCCCGAGAATATATTGAGATAGTGCTCGTGCTTGTCGCGCTTCCGACCCCCGCCGGCGTAGATTTCGTCGACGAAGGCGACGTCGTTGAAGTGGAGCTCTTCTGGGTTGATGCGGATGACCGGGCCTGCGGGCAAGATCAAATGTGGTGTTAGCGACGCGCATTGCAGTCAGTGAAGTCGGACGGGAATGGTCACCATATTCCTCGTGCATCTCCTTGATCCTCGTGGTGTATCGGCCGCCAAGAATGAGATCGAACCAGGATTCGTATAGAAACGTCGCAGCGGCGAGTTTGGAGCCGGGTATGTGGCTTAATGGATGTAGGGGCGAGACATTGTACAGCATGCGGCCGACAAAATATACAACCAAGAGGACGGCGATGGTGATGGGAAGACTCCCACCACTTGCGTATTGACCAAGGATTTCCATTGAGCATCAATTGCAAAACATTCCAGATAATTCCGACGAGCCACTGGGCCATCGACTACCTTTTGAGGTTTTCCGGACAGCTCCTTGACCGCTGCAACGCATGCGTCCTATCAGACTTGACCAGGCGATGATCAATTCCATGCGAGCCTACTACTGGCTAGACGTCCATTGTTATTGAACTCACTCTTAGCGCCCTGGCATGCATACCCTGAACTCAACCTGCTTGCGGCTAGTGCAACCCCCCGCTGACTGGCCGGACCCCTCACTGGTAGGGTGGTCAAGAAAATAGGCAGATGGAGCGCTTGTTCGATTGGTCGCACGGTGAGGGGCGCAGAGCACTGGCCGTCTACGTGCATCATGCATTGCGGCGCATGTTGTCGCCTGCTCAACTGCTAATTGGGTATTGGGTAACAAGGTTGGCACTAGCAAATGCAAAACAAGCGGCATCACAGTCTGTTTAGGGTTGACTCGCGCTACTCGAAGAAGAGCAAAGTTTCGCTCTTTGCCATGCTGGTGGTGTACTTCGTGCATAGGAGGGATCACAATCTCATCTTTGAGGTCATACCTGAAATCGAACTTGCCTCGTGCAATCGAGTACGCGTTCTCGCAGCTTGGGTTGAAACCTTATGCCTTGGAATCCCAACATTCCCAGAGACGTTTGGTAAATACTGCTTTGTAGCAGCCCTTTAGGTACAGGAGCCGTTCCCATGCATACTGCTTGTAAAAGCTTGGAAAGTTAGAGGCGGCAAAGAGGCTGAATCATTCGGAGCGCCTACTGCATTGCTTAAAAAAACACTTATTGGAAGAAGCTTGCTCAGCGTACCTACCGTCTAACATATTACTGAACCTAGCCAATACCATGATAGCCACCCACAAGGCAGTGATTCACGCAAACTCCTTTACCAGCACCTATTTAACATAGTCAATTGTCGCTCGCCAATGCAGGCAAGCAAACATCAAGCCTGGAGGGCGTCTCCTGCCTCGAACTCGGGCATTGGACTTTCTCCAAGCGCGATGAATACCGTCCAAAGGCTCGGGCTCGGGTGCAGTAACAACCAGCAAAGAGACGCATTCAGGGCATGGCATAGGCCCAGTCGTCCACACTCTTGCCGGCCACTTACTTAGTCGCATGTGCGCCCGCATGAGCAGCGAGCTCTTGCGCGTCGTCGCCAAAATCTTGAATCCAGCCCCGCGTCGTTTATACGCTTCATCAGCGCCTCGCCGCTGGCACTGCTGGCTTCCAGCCAGCCCAGAGGGCAGCGTTCCGAAGTGGTCCGCGAGATTTACGGTGAGGTCGCCTTTGTAGCTGTGCGCCGCAGGGAGGTCGTGGCAGGTTGCAGGGATGCAACGCCTTTGTAGGGTCACTCGCGAGCGCATTGCGTTCATCGTTGATGATTTGGACGTCCAACTCGCTAACCTCGTCTGGGTCCGGGTAGGGGCAACCGGTGCAAGGATGCTTGTATGTAGCTACCAAGGCGCGAAAAGGGTTGGAAAGCCTGTTGATGAAAGAGAAGCCCGAATCTGGGATTGTCCGGACTGCCAAAAGCGGCATTGGGGCGGGGCATGGGATGACTTGTCTGCCTTTTAGTTTCTCTCTGGAGCACCCTGCCACCTTAAGCAGCGGCAGGGCTAGCCTCCCAACAGCAACTCATGAAATGATCCAGTCTAGGCCTTTTTGGCTCGCTGGTGAAGCCTTAGCATGTCAGGCTGCCGTCTAATCAATATTAAAAGAGGAGATTTGGCGATAATATGATGTCCACCGGCCTTCCACATCCCTGCCGGCACAGTCGATGAATTAATGAAATACAGTTGTAGCATCTTGAAAGGCAGCCTGATGTCTGTTAGGGCCCTACCAAAAAGCATCCATCAGGTAACATCCTACCATCCGTAGTGGGTACTTTCGAGCGGTCGACCTGATGAGACATTTCTAGTAGTATCAAGCTGTCAGTGCGACACTGTCTCTGCAAAGTGGATTGTAGGATGTATATGGATATGGCGTTGTTCGGGTAGGAGTCCGTAGTCCGTATCCACTAGGGCATCCCTAGCCTAGTCCGCCACTTCGAGCAGTATATCTTTCAATCCAGTGTCCTTAGAGTGTATATTCGGGATGCGCTAGAGTAAGGCTTCTCTCGGCACTGTCCTCATACCGTGCACATGACCCATTAGAAAGACTGCCACTGGCCAGCGTGGGCAAAGACCTAGTTTCCTCTCCTATTTCTCTGCCCAGGCAGCCGTAATATGTGATCTGGGAGACAGAGGCTGTTCGGCAGTCCGGTCTCCTGATTAGACAGTAAGCACTTCTTCCCTGAGGTTCCTTGTAGGTCTACCCTAATCACGGAGAGAATGGCCGGGACGGGACTCCGAGACCGGTGCTCGTTACGGTTAGCACAGGGATGAGAGCCACGCCGGCGCGGGACCCCTCGGCCTCAGCCACAGAACCCGATCCGAGATTTTGTCTCGGCTTCGTGCCGAATCCCCTTCAGTCGCGATATTCAGTCTAAGCCAAATCCGCCCTAGCGCCCCTGTACTCGGTACCTGACCGCGATCGCGACGGGAAAAGGGGCTGATCCCGGCCGATATTCGACCCTACCCTACCTTACCTTACTTACCCTATCAACACGACGCAAATCCTCCGAACCATGCGCATCCGCACCCTTGCACCGTGGTCGCTCTTTGGCCTAGCCACTGCTGCCAGCGCATCCTCAGTTCCCGCCATTCTGCAGAATGAGACTGTGACCCGCGGCATCGATCTCTTCGAGATCCATCTGCCTGTGAACTGGAAGACTGCGGTCGCGCAGGGGGTGGAGTTTGTCTATGTCAAGGTGAGTGATGATCCGCGGTAGTTTTTTTTTTTTTTTTTTTATTCCTGCCTTCTAGGCCTGATTTCTGATCGATGTATCTTTCTCAGGCGACCGAAGGGATACTCTACGCGAACCCGCGCTTCACGGCGCAGACGAGCTCCGCGCGCGCCGTCTCCGCCTCAACCTCCACCTCCAACAACAGTACCCCAATCACCGCAATCCTCCACGGCGCAATCCACTTCGCGCTCGCAGCCGACAGCACAGGCGCCGCACAAGCAGAGCACTTCATCGCGCACGGCGGAAACTGGACCGCGGACGGGACGACGCTGCCGGGCGTTCTCGAGATGGAGGGGAACATCGCGGGCAAGCTGTGCCACGGGATGTCGGCGGCGCAGATCACCGACTGGATGATGGACTTCTCGGACCGGTACAACGAGGTCACGGGCCGGCGGCCGATGCTGTTTCTGTCTGCGAGCTGGTGGGAGAAGTGCGCGGGGAATAACGAGACGTTTGCGGCGGAACACCCGCTCTGGCTGGCGAATTGGGCGGATGAGATGGGGGCTTTGCCTGTGGGTTGGGATAGGCCGGCGCTGTGGCAGTATTCTGGGGCTGCGGGGAACGGCGTTAGTGGGGAGGGGGATGTTTTCTTTGGGTCGAGGTTGGAGTTGGTTCGCTTTGCGAGGGGAGTGTAGGCTATCAGGGTAGGAGGCTGCATGAGCTGGAGGAAACGAGATGAGATATCTACCCTATGCAGTCTGTTAATATTACTAATAATAGAGTCGTCCATTACCTGGTCGGAGCGACCACCAATACTCAACCTAACCCCTGTCGCGTGGATGCTCGGTCTCGCCCGTATGTCGGACTGAACTACCTCCCTTATGCAAAAAGGTGGTAAGGCATGGTCGTATTAGGAGACTATGAAAAGACAGAACCACAGAAATCAAATGTTCCGAGTTGATTTGGAGTAGTGATTAGAGGCAAAGAGAATCACTGGAGTGGGCTAGCAAGCGTCACTTGCCCTTCTTCTCCAGAACCTCACCGTTTTCTCCCCACTACGCCTCCTCATCAACATCCTCTACAGCCGGCTGAACATTCTGACCCTGACCATCCCCAGCTTCGGTAGCGGATTCGGCCTGTTCCCCACCGGCCTGTCCGTCCTTACCCACATACACAGGCTTGCGATCCCTAATCACTTGCTTGACCGCGCGCGCGCTGCCAGTTTCGGGAAGGTCCGGGTCGCCGCGCGTTTGGTTGACTTCGTCGTAGGTCTTATTGACGATGGCTTCGAGGAGTAGGTAATTCTTGAAGTCATCTGGGTTAGACCCGCCGTGCCAAGTTGCTGTGTGTAGCAGGTCACGGTTGAAGTAGCAGGGGCCTTCGGGACCGACGGATGCCATTGTTGCTAGCGTGTGGGGATTGATGGAGGATAGATACGTTGGGAAAATGGTATGGAGAACATGAATCAAGATGAGAACCGAGAGAAGGGCTCGAGGGCAAGATATACCTGGGCCGGGCATCATTTTTTTCTTTTGCTGGCGCGGGGTCGAGCTGCACTACAACATCACCATACATATGCGGTCCAACCCCGAGCAACCCCGAGCTCTCAGCTCGAGCAAAGCACGCCACTCTGGGTGTGCAATTGCCCGGGCATCCCTGCAAACATGCATCAAAGTGGGTTCATTTCAGGCATTGCTAGGTGAGGAGAGGCCAGGGCTCCAATATAATGCATGCAGCTCCATTGTGCATGATCAAACAGCACCAGCTGAAACAAGGCCGGTGCACTGGCCCTCAGCCAGGAGTGACATCACCCCTACCCAATTCAGATCTCTGCGGTTGTTTGCCGAAGTCATGGCGGCAGTAGATGCCCCTCTACAAGCTCGCACCAAACCTTGCCCTACCCCAGCCTAATCGCCCCACGCCTCGCCCACCTCCTAGCGACAACAACATACCCTGCCCCCCCAAGCCCCAACACCAACAACGCGCCGCGCCACGTCTGCGGCCTCAACAACCGTGCAACCTCCCAGACAATTGCGCTAAGAATCCACCACGGCAGCGGCCGTTCCGCACCCCACGCGCACAGCTGCAACGGTATAACGGGTCCCGCATAAACCTGGGCAGGGTGGTACATAGCCAGCGGCCAGATCTCCTCAAGCGTCGCTGACTGCGTGGCCAGGGTCGCAAAGAGGTCGCCCCAGACCAGGCTTCCCGTGACGCGCACGGTTCCTGTGTACCCCGGCGACTCATCGGGGCGGTATGCGCCCTCGTGAACAGAAAATGACGGGTCGATGGCGAGGAGAAACGGGTGGGCTGTACGCGGGGTGCTGTGGTCGTGGTCGTGGTTGGAGGTTGGGTTTGTCGCGTTGGGGGTGGTGTATGAGCTGAAAGAGAGGGTGTCGATTGCGAGAAAGGCGGCTTGCTGAGGGGTGAGGGGAATTTTGGG